>JAQZBX010060814.1:0-17228 GCA_029593785.1 Cabassous unicinctus
AACAATGGCATGCCAATAAATTAGATAACTTAGTTGAAGAGGACACATTCCTAGAAACAAACTACCTAACATAATTCTAGAAAAATCAGAAGTTCTCAACAATCCAGTAACAAGAAAAAGATTGAATCAGTAATCAAAAACATCCCAACCAAGAAAAGCCCAGGACCAGATGCCTTCACAGTTTAATTTTACCAAATATAACAAGAAGAATTAACATTTACTCAAAGTATTCCAGAAAATTGAAGCAGTAGAAAGATGTCCTTACTTATATTGAGGCCAACATCTCTGTCGGATCAAATCCAGAGAAAGATACCACAGGAAAAGAAAACTACAGACTAATCACCATTATGAATATAAATGCAAGAAAAAACCCTAAATCCAACAACATATTAAAGTATTTATGCACGACAATCAATATGGCTTATCCCAGGTACACAAACATGTTTCAACATAATAAAATCATTTAATGTAATTCACCACATTAACAGAACAAAGAGAAAAAACCATGGCTATCTTAATTGGTGCAGGAATGGCATTTGATAAAGTCCAGCACCTGTTCTTGATGAAAACTTTATTGAAAATTTTACTGGAAATTACAGTTACAGTAATTAGGTAGAAGAAAGAAATAAAAGGCATCCAAATCAGAAAGGAAGAAGTGAAATTTCCTTATTTGCAGGTAACATGATCCTTTAAACAGAAAATCCTGAAAAATCCACAACAAAGTTACTAGATTTAATAGATATATTCAGCAAAGTGATGGGGTATAGAATCCACATATAAAATCAACTGTGTTTCTATAAACAATTAATGAGCAATGTGAAGAAGAAATCAGGAAAAAATGTGAGTACAACACATTAAAAGTATTATACATCATGCAAAAGTATGTTTTAACACAAGAATGCAACAGTGGTTCAACACAATGAAAGAAATCAATATAAAACATCACATTACTAAATTGAGGAAGAAAAATCATATTATCATCTTGATTGACACACAAAAGACATTTGACAAAATCCAACATCCTTTCTTGATGAAAACTCTCTGAAAGTTAGCAATAGAAGGAAACTCTAAACATGATAAAGTGCATATATGAAAAACTGACAACTAACACTTTGCTTAATGCAGAAAGAGTAAAAGCTTTCCTGCTGAGATCAGGAACAAGACAAGAATGCTCACTAACACCACCGTTATTCAAAATTTTGCTAGAATTTCTAGCTGGATCAGTAAGGCAAAAAAGAAATCAAAGGCATCTGAAAAGGAAAGGAAAAAGTAATACTTTCCCTGTTTGCTGAAGAGATGATCCTAAATCTTGAAAATCCCAAAAAATCCAAAACAAAGCTATGAGTACTAATAGATGAGTTCAGCAAAGTGGCAGGATACAAGATTAATACTCAAAAATCAGTAGTGTTTCTATACACTACTATGAGAAATTTGAGAAGGAGGTCAGGAAAAGATCCCATTTTCAATAGAGGATAAAATAATCAAATATTTATGAATAAATTTAAACAAGTACATAAAGGACTTGCATTCAGAAAAATATGAAATATTGCTAAAAACAAAACAGAACAAAAACAAAGAAGAACTAAATAAATTGAGGGACATTCCATGCTCATGGATCGAAAGACTAAATATTGTTAAGATGTCAATTCTATCCAAATTGATAGATTCAACGCAATCCCAATAAAACTCCCAACAGAATTTTTTACAGAATTGAAAAGGCCAGTTTCAAATTTATTTGGAAGGCCAAGAGGTCCCAAATAGCTAAAAAATAAGAAAGAAGAATGAAGTTGGAAGACTCCCACTTCCTGACTTTAAAACATGTTACTTAGATACAATGGTACTGGCATAAAGTTAGATACACTGACAAATGGAATGGAATTGAGTCTTCAGAAATAGATCCTCAAATTAATGGTAAAGTGATTTTTGACAAGGCCATCAAGCCCACCGATCTGGAACAGAGCAGTCTACTCAACAAATGGTGCTTGGAGAACTGGATATCCATATGCAAAAGAAAGAAGGAGGACCTCTATCTCACACCTCTATCTCACACCTCTATCTCACACCTTATATAAAAATTCCCAGAGAATGGAGAGAGTCTGCACCTGCAGGCAGGATAATCCCATCCATCTTCCCCATGGGATATAAACCCCCTCTCAATTGGAGGTGGAGTGGACATCACCATCCCAGACTCCTCAGTATGGGGGGAAGAATAATGGACTAAAGTGGACGTACTGGGATTCTGCTATAGGCGTATTGCGATTCTAGCAATGGAATAAATTACAACATTGATGTGGAGTCAGTGGCCACTGGTGGCTCTGGGGGCAGGGACAGGGAAAAGTAGTTGTAATACAGGGGCTTTTTCGGGACTTGGGAATTGTCCTGAGTGACATTGCAATGACAGATATAGGCCATTTTATATCAGCATATAACATGCAGAACTGTGTCTGCAATGTGAACTATGGTTCATGCCTAATGGCAAAACCTCGGGATGTGTTTATCAATTGCAATTAATGTGCCACACTAATGAAGGATGTTTATGTGGGAGGCTGTGGGAGGTGTGGGGCATATGGGAAACCATGTATTTTTTGTGTAACATTTATGTAATCTAAGTATCTTTTTAAAAAAGTGAACAAAATTTTAAAAATTAAATTAAGAAAAGAGAGAGAAGATGAGAAAAGAAGACAAGCTGACACAGAGAGAACACAGCAAATGTACACAGAGAGCAGACAACACACTCAAACAACAATGGGGGTGATTAATAAATAAAATAAATCTTTTTAAAAATGCAGCCTACTCAGTGGGAGAAAATATTTTGCATTTACATATTCAATAAGGATTGATATCCATTTTATATAAAGAGATCATACAACTCAATGATAAAAAGATAAGCAACACAATTAAAAAATGGACCAGAGTCTTGAATAGACATTTCTCCAAAGAGGAAATACAAATGCCCAAAAACTCATGAAAAAATGTTCAACATCATTAGATATTAGGGAAATACAGATAAAATCTACACTGACCCCCTCTCAATCAAAAGCAGAGTGGCCATCACCATCCCTAAATCCTCAAGATTGAGAAATGAAGAAATGAAAGGAAGGAATGCAACAATCGACTAAGGTAGACTTAGTATTCTAGTAATGCAAGAACTTGTAACACTTATGTAAAGACAGTGATTATCAGAGTTTCTGAGGGGAAGAAGAGAGAAGAATAGGTGTAACATGGGGCAATTTGGAGACATTGGAATTGTTCTGCATGATGTTGCAATGATGGATACAAGCAATTACACATTTTGTCAAAACCTATAAAATTGTGCTATGCAAAGTATAAACAATAATGTAAATTATAGACTATGATTAGTAGCAATGATTCAATATGTGTTCATGAATTGTAACAAATGTACCAAACTAATGTAAGATGTTAATGGGGAAAAGTGTGGGAGGAGGAATGAGTGGGGTATATGGAAATCCTTTATATTTTCAATGTAACATTTTGTAATTCAAAGCTTCTTTAAAAACAAAGAATAAAAACTACATTGAGATATCATTTCCCAACTAATAGAATGGCAATTATTACAAAAACAGAAAATTATAAGTGCTCAAGACAATGTGGAAAAATAAGAGCACTCATTCACTGTTAGTGGGAATATAGAATGGTACAGCCTTTTGGAAGACTGGCAGTGCCTCAAGAAACTAAATATAAAACTGCCATATGATCCAAGAATCCTGTTGCTTGGAATATATTCAGAAGAACTGAAAGCAAGGATGTGAACTGACATTTGTACACTGATGTTCATAGCAGCATTATTCACAAGTGCTAAAATATGGAAACAACCCAAGTGTCCATCCACTTGATGAGTGGATACACAAAATGTGGTATATTCATGAAATGGAATACTATCCAGTTGTGAGAAGAAATGAAGTTGGGATGCATATGACAACATGGATAAACCTTGTGGATATTATGTTGAGTGAAAAAGTTAGACACAATAGGTTGGATATTGTATTGTCACACTGACATGAACTAAATAGGTTGAATAAACTCCTGCAGCTAAACTATAGAGTGTAGGTTACTAGGAGACAGAATGTGTTTTGAAAATTTGGAACTGATGTTGAACGTATGTATAATGTTTTATAAGGTTGATTGTAAATATGTGGAAATGGATAAAGTTGATGGTCACACTTTGAAATGGATATAACTAACACAGCCTTCATATATATGATTGTGGATGAAAAAGGCAGTCTAGGGAGGATAATGTCAATTGAAAGACAGCTAGAGGATATCTAGAGAATGTATCACATAGTGATTTGGTGGTGGATGATGATTTTGATTAATAATACAAATACAAATATATTCCTCTATTACATGTTGTTAAGAATATGGTGATACATGGGAAGAGTATAGTAACATATAGACTATAGTTAAGAGTAAAATATAATATTTTAGCAGCAAAGGAAAGAAGGTACTATATCAATGCTAAAGGCCAACAATGGGAAGTTATTAGAGAGTATAGCACTCTTTCTGAAGACATCACAACTCTGTGATGAAACTGAGAGCCATTGACTGTACACTTTTGATTAATTGTACAAGGCAGGAGACTGTATAACATTGTGAACCCAGTGGTCAATGATGGACTGTGGTTAACATTACAAATATGAGAACCTTCTCTCAGGAATTGTTACACATATACAAATATACAATTACATGGTATAAATAATACAGCCTTCATAAGATTTAGTGTCCATTTCTCATCCCAAACTATGGAGGTAAGACGGCAGTGAGAAAACATATTTAAAGTACAAAAAGCAAAAGAACTGCTAACCAAGAATTTTATATCCAGCAAAACTGTCTTTCAAAAATGAGGGGGAGATTAAGACATACCCCTCCCCCCCCCAAAAAAAAATGAGCTGAGGTGGCTCATCAATACTAAACTGCAAAAGACAGTTCTTCAGGTTGAAAGGAAAGAAAAATAGACAATAGACTGATGCTGCATGAGGAAAAAAAGATCTGCAGTAAGGGTAACATATGGGTAAATATAAATGACAGTACTATTGTCTTTTTGGTTTCTAACACACTTTTTACCTCCTACAGTATATGAAAGGCAGTATAATTAGTACTAGGGTTGATAGGTGTATATCCAAGAGACTAAAATCTTTGGGCTGTCCATGTGCCAGCTGGGCTCTGAATCACAGCAGAATTGCAGCACCTACTTTCCAGTTCATTGGACTCACTGAGGATAAGTAACAAGGAGATGATGTTGAACAATGACCATCCCAAGGAACCAAGAGAGTCTACAAATGCAAGCAACAGAGTCACATCCATTGGCCTCATGGGATCTAAGCCCCTTTTCAATTAGAGGTGAACTAGGCATCACAAACCCAGAATCCTCAGGATTGGGGAATGAACTATGGACTAAAGTAGACTTACTGGTATTCTACTATAGACTTATTGTGATTGTAGCAATGGAAGAAATTATATCATTGATGTGGAGACGGTGACCACTGGAGGTTCTGAGGGAAGGGAGAGGGAAAAACAGGAGAAATATGTGGGCATTTTCAGGACTTGGGAATTGTCCTGAATGACTTTACAATGACATATACAGGCCATTACATATCTTGCCATAACCTACAAAATTGTGTGAGAGTGTAAACTACAATGTAAACTATAATGCATGCTTAATGGCAAAATGTTTTCATCAATTGTAATGAATGTACCACGCAAATGTTGTTAATGTGGGAAGATGTGGCAGGTGTAGGGACCAAGGCATATAGGAATCCCCTATATTTTTATGTAAAACTTATGTAATTTAAATATCTTTTTGTAAAAAAAATAAAAATATATTAAAAATAAAGAGTAACATATATAAAACATAATAATAAATCTGTTGTTTTGGACTTATGTAAATAGGTAATTTGTGACATCTAAATCAAGATTAAGGGACAGATGGTTACAGAAACATAGTTTCCTATATTAGTGAAGATAAGTTGGTATCCGAGCAAACGAGATTCTTACTGACTCATTATGTTAAATAAGACCCAAGGTAACTATAAAGAAAATATCAGAGACTAAACAAGCTCATATAGGCAGAAATTAGAGTGCAGAATGTTTGGGAGGGAGTCAGGGGGAATGAGAAGTTAATACATAATCGTTATAGGATTTCTGTTTGTGATAATGGGAAAATTTTAGTAATGGAAGTTATGAGGACAGCACAACATTGTGAATGTGATTAATCCCACTGAAGGAAATGCTTGGGAGTGGTTGAGATGGGAAAAGTTATATTGCTTATATATTCATGCAATTAACAAAAGAAAGAGCAACTAAAGGAACAATGACAAATAAGTATTCAAGAAACATGATGTATATAACCTACATTCAAGTGCTCAGAATGGATGGATAAATAGATATACAGATGACAGACATGATAGATAGATATATGAATATGTATAGATATCTAGAATGATATGGCAAATGTGGCAAAATCTTAAAGCTGGGTCTGCTTATCTGGGGATATAGTGGTATTTTGGAAATTTCTGTATTGGGTAAGTATTATTTTTGTAGCTTTCCTGTAAATTTGAAACTATTTCAAAACTAAAAGATGAAAGACTAAGTGAAGTTGGAACTCCAGGTCATAATACACACAAAAATGAACTCAAAGTGGATCAATGACCTAAATATAAGAGTTAAAATTGTAAAACTCTCCAAAATAAAATAGAGCAGTAAATCTTTGAGAGCTTGGATTAGAAAATGGTTTATTAGCTGTGACACCAAAAGCATAAAAAATAGGAGAAATAATAGATATATTTCATTACACCTAAATTAAAAACTTTTTAAACTCTAAAGACATTGCCAAGAAAGTGAAAAGACATCTCACAGAAAAGGAGAATATTTTTGCAAATAATTCATCTGTAAAGGAACTTATAAACATAGTATAAAAAGAACTCTTACAACTCAACAATTAAAATGCAACCAGTGGCAAAGGATTTAAATAGACATTTCTCAAAACAAAATATTAGAGTGGACCATAAGCATATGAAAAGTTGCTCAATATCAGTATTCATTTTGGAAATGCAAGTCAAAATAATCCCAATGAAATACCACTTCACACCCACTAGGATGGCTATAACCATAACCAATCCAAAGGAAAACACAACAGCAGCAATGACGAAAATGAGAAATGATTATTTGAGAGGGTGTGTACAAATGGGTACATTTTGCAATTAAGCACAGATTTACCATATGATTTATCAATGTACTCATGTGATTTTGCTCATCAATGTGCTAAAGAAATTTGAAAACATATGTACACATAAAAATTAGTATATTAACTTTTGCCATATTATTCACATTAGCTATGAAGTGGAAACATCTGAAGTGAACCTCAGTTTATGAAAAACAAACAAAATATGGTATAGCATTACAATGAAATATTATTCAATAATATAAAGGAATTAAGTGATGATATATGCTTCAATATGGACAAATCCTGAAAACATGGTGGAAAGTGAAGGAATTCAGTCACTAAGGTTTACATATTGTATGATTTCATTTACATGAAATATCCAGAATAAGCAAAACCAGAGATGGAAAGTAGATTAATTATTATCAGGGGTTAGGGCAGAGAAAATGGGAAATGACTACTAATGAGTATGGATTTTCTGTTTGAAGTGATTAAAATATTCAAAATTTAGATAGTTGTGATATTTGCAGATTTCTGTCCATATTCTATAATATACTTTTAATAAAAACCTCTGAATTGTATACTTTAGAAGGTTGAATTTATGGTGTGTGAATTTTATGTCAAAAAGTGAACAATTAAACAATTATCATATTGATAATATTCTACTTTCCTCAAAATAGTTTATAGTATTCTAAAGGATGCAAAAAATTATAACCAATAGTACATATCCTTAAAAGATAAAATCCAGTATTAGTTAAAAAAAACAGTTGTATAGTCATAAAATATTAAAAATAAATATTTTTGCAGTAAAATTATCTATAGAGAAACCAAGGCAGCATCTATGGAGCTAGAAATCATTAACTTTAAATTTCAAGAATATAGAGGATTTAGACATCCAATGTGCAAAGATAACATTTTGGTTACACCAAATTGTTCATCAAAGTGTTGGCATCTGTGATGCATTAAAACAATTGCTGTGGACAAATTTGGGGACCAAAAACTCTTCAGATAAAACTTTGCCTGTTCTAGTCTAATGGATAAATAATTTTGTGGGAGGATTTATAAGGAATCATTTTAACAGTTATATAAAGTTACGATTAATATTTCCAGGAACTCATAGTTCTCTCATTTCTTCAAATAGGTTCATTTTATTAAAAGCCACACATGATGAATATGAAGATTATGCAACAAAACCAAATAAGTTGGTTATCTAGACTTATTTAAAATATCCACTTTTCATAAAAAGATAAAAATGGAATTTCTAAAAGCTATTTTATAAACATAAGATTTGATGCAAAAGAATGTTTTGATACTTAACTTCTCACATCTTAATGCTTCAGAATTAATTTGAGAAGAGTCAGGAATAAAAGAATCAAAATCCAGGAATGAAGAGAGATGAAACTGAAGAAAAGTACTGGTAGGTAAGTAATCAGTTAACAACGAGACACTTCATCAAAAACTATAGAACAACTACAAACATTGCTCTTTGATGCAGCAAAGAACATTTACTCTTAAACCTTGTTTGAAAGGCAAGCATTCTAATATCAGATATTATCCACATATAACAACCAAAGATGTAAGATAAATTCACAGAAATGAAGGTGCCTATGCTCATTCTCAAATCCAGCTTGCTTAACTCATGATGTTTCGATAATATTAGCATAAACAATCATAATTTAAATTGGAAAAATGGAAGGGAAAAACAAACTAGTAGGAAAAGAATGTTGTAAGTATTTCGAATTTCCTTATGGGTGTGTTGACCAAAGCAGGTACTAAGAAGATACTTGAATTACAATAACTTTCCTTTCTCCAATATCTCCTTAAGGCCCCTGGATACTTCTTTGTTTCGGAGGCTATAGAAGTGGGGGTTCATCATGGGGGTGAGGATGGTGTAGAAGACTGATACCATCTTGTCCTGGTTGGGGGTATGGTTTGAGGCTGGTCTCATGTACATGAACATGGCAGAACCGTAGTATAGTCCAAACACAACCAGGTGGAAGGAGTAAGTAGTGAAGGCCTTGTGCTGGCTTTCCCCAGAGCCCACGTGGATGATATAGCTCGAAGGACATGGGAATAGGAAATGATAATAACTGATACTGGGAAGATGAGCATCACTACACAGCAGATGAAAAGCAGTCTTTCAAAGAAAGAGGTATCTGTGCAGGATAGAGGTAGAAGGGCAGCATCATCACAGAAAAAATTATGAATTTCCAGAGATCTGCAATAAGAGAATGACAGGGCAGCTGCAAGCACAATGATACCATCAAGAGACCCTAGAATCCAGGAAGCAGCAGTCATGAGTCACAAAGTTTCTAATTCATGAGGATGTTGTATGGAAGAGGGTGGCATATAGCCACATAGAGGTCATAAGCCATGACAGCCAATAGAAAACATTCAACCCCAAGAAGGGATACGCAAAAGAATATCTGGGTTCCACAACCTGCTAGAGAGATAGATTTCTTGCCAGACAAGTAGTTGAAGGCCATCTTGGGTACTGTGGTGCAGATGAGCATGAGGTATATTAGGGACAATTGGCTGAGAAGAAAGTACATGGGGATATGCAGCTGTGTGTCCAGGTAGATGAGGAGAACCATGGCAGTGTTTTCCATGAAGGCCACAGTTAAGATGTCCATGATCAGAGAGAAGAGGAAGGTGTGGATGGGGCTGTGATCAAAGATTCCCAGCAAGATGAATTCAGAATTGAAAGTCTGATTTCTCCACTTCATGATGGTTATTTTCTCTTATCTGTAATGTCCAGAGAATAAATATTATCATTTACTAATTCACAAATCTCTTTTCAAATGAATGCCATAAGCAATGCACATGATGCATATGTGAGACATTTTCACCAATCTTCACTTACAAACACTTTCTTCAGAGTAGCAATTATGTGAATAGATCTTGTGGTTTACTGTTTTCTCTATCACCCAACCTTCATAGAGATCAACTTAAAAAGTGTTAATAGTATAAGAATGTTCATCTTTTACAAAATGTTAAGAATATGGTAATTTACAAGAAAATTGCAACTAATGTAATTTATGGAATATAGTTAACAGTAATTTTGAAATATTTTTGCAGCAATAGCAAATAAGATATTATATCAATTCTAAGGGACAAAAATAGGGGGTATAAAGGGGTATGAGATTGTTCCTTTTAGAGTAATGAAAATGTTCTAAAATTGACCAGGGTGATGACAGTACAACTCAACAATAAATATGAGAGCCACTCAGTGTACACTTTCAATGGATATACAAAGTATGAGACTGTATAACACAGTGAATCCTGTAGTGGAAAATGGACTGTGGTTAACAGAACAAATATGACAATGTTCCCTCATCAACTATAACAAATATATAATATTAATACAGGGTGTTAATAATAGGGCAGATTGCGGGAAAATACACCAAATATAAGATAATGGCTATAGTTAATAGTACCATTTTGACAATGTTCATTTTTAGTTTGTAACAATTGATTCACAACAAAGCAAGGTATTGGTGGTGGGGTAATGTATGGGAGCCCTTTATGATGATGTGCATGTTTGTTTTCTAAGTTGTCAATATTTATTATATACTTATTGTTTATGCATGTTCATGCATGGATGATAAACATCAATACAAAACTTTTATAAAGAAGTGTTCTCTATATTATCAACAAGACAACTGATTTTTATAATAGCTTACTGACTTCGTATAATTTCACAGTCAGTAGAGGACTTAGGAGAAAAAAATACTTATCAATTGCTAAATTTCATAGCAATCTATTAAAGGAAATTCTCTGTGGACCTTTTTTTTCCTTTTTACCTAACATGTCTCCAGACTGCTGTCCTCCCCCATAACTATGAAAATCTTTTTCAATGGTTTCTCCACTCCATTCCAAACCCCTGACCCTTTTGTCTCACAATCCCAATAAAAGAAAGTATGGGTTCAGTACACTCGTGCCTGGCACTTGTACACCTATTTTAATTTAAGCTTCTACATCTTAGTGTAAGCCACAAAACCTCACCTCATGAATCAAAACACCAGTCTAAATATTTTCTTAAAAAACAAGTCATACTTCACTATTGTAAGCAAAATTTTGCTTCTCCCATTATGTGTGGGAAGGGTAGCAATTCTTGGAAAAACAAATTACTTCCAGCCACAATAAAGTGGTATAAGTCAAATGTGATAAATATCTAAGGAACAAAGGAAAATTCTTCTGTGCTCGATAAAATCTTCACAGCTATGTGCCATTTTAGAAATGGATGGAATCTGTTCCATTACAATGAACAGAGATTCAACTGTGTGAAATATCCAGCCCACCATGGTTAATGATAGTCAAATATGGAGTGTATTCTTATGGGATAGGGTTTACTGTGAAAAATGAACTAGATTAATCATTTATCAGACATATATCAAAGGTATCAAAAGGTTTAAGCTGTGCGGTGGAAGTACACAATGTCTATGAATCAAATTTTCATTTGAGAAGATCTTTAGGTCCTGAATGAACTGATGGATTAGAAGAGTTAAATCTGCAAGCATGGGGACTAGAGCACATTATTTGCAATTGTCAAGGGGAGCCTGATTAAAAACAAGGCAGTGACAATGGAGTAAAAAGATGACAGGATGGAATACAAACAATTTTCCCATCACTGCAAATGGCTACCTATTATTGTCTCTAGCCTTCTTTATCATACTCCATCTTTAGAACATCATACTATGTAGACAGTTACCAAGAGTAATTTTACCCCAAATTAAAAAAAAAAATCCAAAGAAGGGCACACTTTTATTTGTACTACAAAAAGTTCTTCTTGACTTCCAATCTTGAAAGCATGAAATACTGTCTCCTTTCCTTACACTCTTATGATGTCTTTTTTTAAATTATGATATTTTTGCCAATTTTTTAATTCTTTGGTATAACCAGATCATACTTTCTGAAACTAAATAGGTATTTTTGATGTTCATTTACCATAGTGAGGGTTTATATTGTCTAGCATTTGTTACATTAAAAAATACTAAGTATATCATAACTTTCAAAAATATTTTGCAGAGAATATTACTTGAATATTTAAAAATTCAATAATCTATTTCTCTCTTGCATACTCCAATAATCCCTGGCTTAAATTACAGTATATCAACCTTTTTCTATTTAATATCAATAATTTAGCAAATAATGTATACCCAACCAAATAATATACTACCCCAACAACAGAGAAGATTCTTGAGAACTAGTCTGTAAGCTGCACCTTTATGCTTTTTATGGACTATTCCTATCACAGCACCATAGTTTTGATGTAAAATTGAGCTTGAAATTCTTTTGTTGCTGTCCTTTTGGGAAAGTCACTTGGGAAGAAAATGCTCTGATTGTGTGTTAATATACTAAGTACACTTCTCCCCATTATACATAACTGTAGAACACTTCATAAAGTAGGAAAACTAAATATCAGTAAAATTGTGTTTGTTTTAATGACACTGAAAAAAGGCATGACTTTTTTTATTCCCTGAATTGAAATTATTTCAATTTTCCATGAGAAAATATTGACCCTCAGTCATTCTTTTGAGTATAAAAGAGTACTTTAAAGAGTGGGCTGTGCCAAAAATTAAGACCAAACAATAATTACTAAATTGTAATAAAATGCATTAATTTGTAAGAAAACTATGTATTTAATACATTTTAGTTCTGCATATGTGATGAGGGAATTTAAATGTCCAGCAATAAGAATGTAGAAAATACTTTTTTCCATTTAAATAAATAAAAATATAGTCTTATTCCAAAGGTAGTCAACATAAAGAATGGATCAATTTAGTTTCTTTGGTCTTTCACTTTTAAAATAGGTTTGTCACAATCTCACCATAACGTAAAATTTCCACGTCATAGTGGGAGCTGTTTTGGTCCTTTTAAATGTTTTCTTGCAAACTGTTAATGGAAAATGGAGAATACTCAGGAAAATAATTTTAAAAACACTCTGAAAAAAAAAATAAGAAACATGACATAGTACCAGGAAAATTCAGTATACTGAAGAGGCATAGAAGCATGTGGGGAAAACGGATGCAAAGAATAGAGAGGAAAATAGAAGAGAAAGATTATGTACAGAAAACCTGATGAGTAAAGATTATAGAATATGAATGGAGATGAGTGGAGAGAGAATATAAATTAGGAACACACTTGAGAGATGAAGACCTGGGTGTTCACAGAGTCTTTGGAAGTATACCAACCACAATTAGTCCTTCATTTCCCTAGACCTTGTGATATCTTCCAACTTGTGGTTTTCCAACCAAACATCCAGCATGTTCATACCATGTAAGTTAATTTAATCAGGGCTCATTAAATTCTTCTTTACTTCAACTTGATGGCACTAATAATTTTATTATCTAATGCATATGTTGAAGAATTTGAAACATGAATAAAGCAGCTGGGTTCTTTTTGAGGGCAAATCAATTCCCTAATAATTTGTGAACTAAAGAGTCGCATTGTGTGTCATCCAAGGGCTTTTTTCAGGTCTGAATATCAATAAGTCTATTTTAAGAAAACATATTGAAGATTCATGGCATGTGATTTTTTTATGTGAAGCTGTTTACTTCATGAAAGACAATCATGTTTATCATAAGGGCTCTATAAAATGCTTTCAAAAAATTAAAAATGTTATCTCATCATTAAAGAAAGCATGTCTCATTTTTTCTCATCTCTTATCTGAGAAAAAAAGCCCAGTTTGTGATGGGAAATGATGCTACTCTCAGAATGTAGTTAGAAATTCTACATCACACAATCTAGTGAATTCTTTATATATATATATATATACACATATACATATATAATTTTAATAAACAGGCTTAGGAAGATTTACACTTATATGATCCTGTATAGTGTTGCAAAATCTTTTTATGTGCTTTGTCTCATTCGGTCACACCAATAACATGTGAAAGCAGCAGAAGTAATGGATTCTCAAAAAGGAAGACTTTGTCATACTTCTCATACTCACTGGTATGGTCCAGGTGTAGATTCAACAAATATATTCTCTTCTCTGTACTCTGGAAAATGATATTCACTCTCCGACTCTTAGCTATATCTCATCCTTTTCAATTGCAGTTTGAAGAAATGATCAGCATTAGCTTCCCAGATTTTCGAAAGCATTCACATTTCCAAAGACCTTTCAAACTCAATGTTTAATAGACTTTAAATGCTTTACCTCTACAGAGAGTACAGTCCCTAGACTTCAATTATAGAAGGGTATGACGGCTTTCAGAGCCTCCCCTGGAAATCAAAGCCCATGTGGATCACTATACTCTGATTAGTCAACATTTGTCATTTTTCCTTGAATATAGAGTCTTAAATGATGGCTGTTATATCCTACTTTTATTAATGAAGTAAATAAATTTAGTAATGCTGAAAATAAATATTTACAAATTGGATTTAAATCAGTTTATGACTCTAACTATATTGCAAAATAAACAACCTATGAAACTGGCTTCTCATTTAAAAATTTTACCTCATAACCAGCACGTCTTAGCAAATATTTATGCTGAAACAAAAATACAAGTAAATTTCTCAGAAGTTTTAATAAAAAGATTTGATTAACAAATCAAAATTGATGTTAACTGTTGATAAAGGCTCCCTAGTAGTCCACTTCTAAATGGTGGGTCAAAGATCCTCATAATCCAGTATATTGTTATAAAGAGTAGGCACATTTTATGTTCTTCATAACTGATACAAAAAGCAAAAGATAAAATAACTATTTTAAAATGCTTTGGCTAGCTGTAATAAGTAAGGCCATTTGGCAGTGGAACAGAAATAGTGTAACAGAATAATAGGACAGGATATAGTACTAAAACCCAGTCACACAAATATGGTTACTGTTAGGAGCAGCTCTCCTTCAAGCCAAAGATGGAGACCCAAGGTTTCTTCATTTTGTAACTCTTTCATTTGCTATACAGCGGTTGATTCCTTGAGTCCATAAATTCCATGCAATATCTTCTCCATTCAGCAAGATAGTGAGCCAAAATGCAGCTGTGACAGGCTTTCTTGACTGCTTTAGCCAGGATAAGACACATGGCACAACCGTTCCCATCCTTTTAGCCAGAAGTAAATCAAGTGGAGAATAGGACATACTAGCACCTCCTACCTACAATCTGAATCTGATGCCTTTTAGGGAAAGCTTTCTTTTTTTCCCTATGATGTTGGATATTTATTTTTGCCTCTCCAGAATGAGTCTCAACATTTTTCAACTCTGCTTCCCACCTTGGAAGCCCTAGTGGCCCCTTGTCTTCTGTGTTCTGGTGGAGCACAGACAGGAAACCAAATGGTAAGGGCAGCATATTTATTAACCCAGCAAAGACACCCTCGCTGAACAGTTTCTTGCTTTTCCATTTTTTAAAAGATCATATATTTTAAATTTTAATTTAATTTATCTGTTTTACCTGATTAGAGTATGGAAAAGTCAACCAGTTAGAATGTAGAATTAATATGTACCTGGATTCATAACAGTTTTTAAAAATTTATATGTAAATTAACCTCTTAGTTTTCTATGTTTATGATTATACCTTTCATTGTTATAAATATTTCATACTGAAATATCTAACAATGAAAATTTTATTGCCTTTTTTATTGATTACATTCAACATAGTATGAAAATTAAAAGATCTGAATGATTTTATAATTTACATGAAAAAATAAATATTTCTCTGTAACTTTACATGTCTTTCTGAAGTATAAATAGCCAGGTTTTAAAATTTTGTATCTTGAATCCCCAACAGCTCCATTGTGTCTATTATATGTATGTATTAATTTTTAGAAAAAAAGCACTCTTTCTTTCTTCTCTTCCCATCCCCCAGGTAACCTTTAATGTGCTTTCTAACTCCATGAATTTGTTAATTGGTTGGGACCTAACTTTATTTTTCTACATGTGAATATCTATTTTCCCATTCCATTTGTTGACCGGACTATTCTTTCCCCATGCATGTACGTAACTGCTTTGTTGAAAATTAATTGGCTATCAATGTGTGGATCTATTTCTGGACTTTCACTTCTGTTCCTTTGATTCTTTTTATCTCCATCTGTTCCACTACCACACTGCTCTGATTACTAGCACTTTGTAGTTCACTTTGAAATCAGAAAGTGTTAGCTTTCTAAATATGCTCTTTAAGTTTGTTTTGGCTATACATGGTCTCTTGCAGTTCTATATAAATTTGAAAATCAGTTTTTCTATTTCTGCATAAAAATCTGCTAAATTTTGATAAGAATTCTATTGAATTTGTGTATTATTTTTGGGTAATATCAACAAAAAATATCTTAACTCTTCCAAACCATGAACATGGTGTGTCTTGCCATTTACTTAGGTATTCTTTCATTTCTTTCACCAGTGATTTAAAACTTTCATTATACATGTCTTCTTTATCTTTGTTTAAATTTATTCCTGGATAATTTAGATGCCATTTGAAATTGAAATCTTATATTAATTTCTTCTTCGAATTGTTGTTTGCTAGTGTATAGAAACACAACTGATATTTGTGTTGATATTGTACTCTCTTACTTTGCTGAACTCATTTATTAGTTCTAATATTTTTCTTGTGGATTCCTTTGGAGTTTTTATATATAAGATCAGGTCATTTGCAAATATATATAATTTCCTTCTTTCTTTCCAAATGAGATAGTATTTATTTTATTGCATAATTGCTCTGGCATGAATTTCTATTACAACATTAAATAGCAGGCGTACTTGTTTCATTCCTGGTCTTTAGGGAACTTTTTAAAATATTTCACGATTGAGCATGCTGTTAACTGGATTTTCATAAGCGACATTTTTATGTTGAGAAAGTTCCTTTCTATTTCCATTTTTCTTAGCATTTTTACCAAGAAAAGGTGTTGCATTTGTTTAAGGCCTTTTCTTCAAGTGTGAAGAGACACTTGGCTCTTTCTCATCAATCTATTTATTTAAAATATTATCTTAAATGATTTTCATATTTTGAACCAAACTTGAGTTCCTGGGTTAAGTCCCACATGGTCATGTGTATAATCTTTTTACAGTGCTGTTGGAATCAGTTTGCTAGTATTTTCATGAGGATTTTTATACCTATAT
>JAQZBX010060815.1:0-17228 GCA_029593785.1 Cabassous unicinctus
AAAAAAAAAAAAGTTTACAGTTTCAAGGCTGTGAAAATGTCCAAATCAAGGCATTATCAGAGATGCTATCTCACCAAATTGCAACTGAGGGCCATCAGGCACATGGCAGCATCATCTAAATATGCTTTCTCTCAGGGCTCAGCTGTGGGCGATCAAGCACATGGCAGGGCCCACTCTCTCTCTCCTCTCCCCTTGGCCTGTCTCTTTCAGCTTTGGGCTGCTCCTTTGGCATAGCATCTTGGGGGCAGTGACAGTTTGAATCTGGTGAATCCCATAAAGAGCTTATGTTTGTTTGTTTGTTTTAACTAATCCATTCCTGTGGGTATGGGACTTTTGATTGGACTATGTCATGACACAGTCATGACACAGGTTGGGTCTCCACCCTCTTGCTGGGCTTTATATAAACAGAGAACAGGAAGAGACACACAGGAAAAGGGAGTTCTGCCATTTTTGATCCTGCCATGTGAGAGAGGGCTCGAAGACCACTAGCAGCCAAAGCTTAAACACTAAGAACCCAAGAGGCTGGACCCAGAGAGCTGCTCAAGGCTAAAAAGACGAGCCATATGCCTGATAGCCCACAGCTGAACTTGGGAAGAAAGCAGAGCAGCCAAGGCTGAGAGGGGAGGCTCAGAAAGAGACAAGTTCTATGCCTGGCTGCCCACAGTGAGCTTTAGGAGATGGTAGATTCTGGAGGGGAAGGCAGGGACTTGGCAGAGATCAGTCGCCATCTTGCTTCACCATGTGGCAGGACCCCAGGACCACCAATAGCTGACTTTGGTGAGAAAGCATCTCTGCTGATGCCTTGATCGGGACATTTCACAGTCACAGAACTGTAAGATTTTACCCTAAATAAAATTCCCATTATAAAAGCCAACCCAATGGTGGATTAGAGACACAGAATTCACTTCTCTCCCAGAAAAAATAGCTAATGGACATGCAGAAATGGCCTGGGGGAAAAAATGTCCTAGGGCTCAGGACACAAGGGGAAGGCTGGACACCACTTAGAAGATAGAGGGGCAAAGGAAAAGAATCTCAATGGAAAGACTGAGTAGAAGCTGCAGCTGCCAGCACCCTTCCCCCACTGTCTGAGCAGATGGCTTTGAATTCTGGCTACAGACAAATAGGGCCACAGGGATCCACCACCACAGGAAATGGGAGAGAGAGGGACACAGCCTAAGGCTGACTCAGCTTTTGACCAGCAGATTTGGTCTGCTGTGTCCCATGAGGCTTTCCAGGCCAGGAAAGGCCGCAACATTGTTTGCCTTGGGAGCTGGCACACAACTAAAGAGCTCTGACCCCCTAAATCTCCCTCTCTACTGATTGGGATCTGTTGTTGAGGACGCAGAGGGAAGTGGAATTATTTCCTACCTGGGTAAAGGGAGGGAGCTGCCAGCAAAGGATGGATAACTGTCTCTGAGCAAGTTTGAGTTGCAAGGCAATTAGCCTCTGGCAGGATCCTCTATCACATTGATCTGGTCCATGTTACAGCAAAAATACTGCACCCAGACTTCCAACTGAGAGGGCTGTCAAAGAGCGCCATCTGCTGGTGAACCGAGGAAGTGTATGTGAGGAAATTAAAAGTAAATAGGATTTTTCTGGCCTTTACAGCCTCGCTCCCCAAGGCCCTTGGAAGTGGGTCTGCGACTCATTACTGGTCCCATGGCCTAGATTTGAGCAACTAACAGGGACAATCATAAAGACCTAGAATAGGTTGAACCAAGAATCAAAGAACAGCAGTAACACACAGCCTCCCACCACTAAAACCCTATGAAAGAGAGAGAAGTTGGGTATCAGAGTAAACTCACCATCATAATCAGATGTCTAGATATCAGCAAAAAATTATAAGCCTTACTAAGAAAATGGAAGACATGGCCCAAGCAAAGGAATATATCTAAGCTCCAGATGAGACACAGGATTTGAGACAACTAATCAAGGTTCATACAAATCTCCTAAATCAAATCAATGCACTGAAAGACAATATGGCTAAAGAGATAAAGGACATCAAGAAGACACTGGGTGAGCACAAAAAAGAATTTGAAAACCTGCATGGAAAAATAAAAGAGCATATGGGATGAAAGACACAGTAGGTGAGCTAAAAAACACATCAGAGGCAGTCAACAGCCGAATCGAAATGATGGAAGAAAGAATAAGTGATGCAGAGGACAGAGCAGCAGAATCGAAATGATAGAAGAAAGAATAAGTGATGCAGAGGACAGAGCAGCAGAATTGAAATGATAGAAGAAAGAATAAGTGATGCAGAGGACAGAGCAGCAGAATCGAAATGATAGAAGAAAGAATAAGTGATGCAGAGGACAGAGCAGCTGAAACTGAAGAGAGAAAAGAATGGAAAAAACAGGGCTCAGGGAGCTGAATGATAACATGAAGCACAACAACATACGTGTCATGCAAGTTCCAGAAGGAGAATAGAGGGGGAAAGGGGCAGAAAGAGTATTTGAGGAAATAATGGCTGAAAATTTCTCAACTCTCATGAAAGACATGAATTTACATGTCCCAAGCACAGTGTATGCCAATCAGAATAAATGTGAATAGACCTACTCCAAGACACATACTACTCAGCATGTCAAACATCAAAGATAAAGAGAAAATTCTAAGAGCAGCAAAGGAGAAGCAAACCATCACATACTAGGGATGCCCAGTAAGACTTAGTGCAGATTTCTCATTGGAAACCATGGAGGCAAGAAGACAGTGGTGTAATTAGGATTCTGAAAGAGAAAAATTGCCAGCTGAGGATTCTTTACCTGGCAAGATTGTCCTTCAAATATGAAGGTGAGTTTAAAATATTCACAAATAAACAGAAACTAAGAAGAGTTTGTAAAAAAAAGAATCTGCCTTTGCAGGAAATATTGAAGGAAGCCATATAGTCTGAAAGAAAACTACAGGAGAGAGAGGCTTGGAGGAGAGTGTAGAAGGTAAGACTAGCAGAAAGAATAACCAAAAGAGTAAAAAGACAGATGAGATTAAGATATGACATATGAAAGCCAAAAAATAAAATGATGGAAGTAAATAAAGCATTCACAGTAATGTCATTTAATGTGAATGGATTAAACTCCCCAATCAAAAGATATAGACTGAAAGAACAGATTAAAAAAAACGTGATCCATCCATATGCTGCCTACAAGAGACTCACCTTAGACCCAGGGATACAAATTGGCTGAAAGTGAAAAGTTGGAAAAAGATACTCCACACAAACAGAAAGCAAAAAAAAAGAGCAAGGGTAGCAATACTAATATCAGACAAAACAATTTTAAATGCAAAAATTATAACAGATATAGAAGACCATTATATATCAGTAAAGGGCCAATCCACCAGGAAGAAATAATAGTCATAAATATCTATGCACCTAACAAGAGTGCCCCAAAATACATGAGGCAAACACTGGCAAAACTGAAGGGAGAAATAGACATCTCTACAATAATAGTTGGAGACTTCAACACACCACTCATATCGTTAGCTAGAATAACTAGACAGAAGATCAACAAGGAAACAGAGAACTTGAACATGATAAATAAGCTAGACCTAACAGACACATACAGAACACTGCATCCCAAGTCAACAGTTATACATTCCTCTCAAGTGCTCATGAATCTGTCTCCTAGATAGACCAAATGTTGGGTCACAGGGTAGGTCTCCATAAATATATAAAGATTTAAATTATACAAAGCACCTTCTCAGATCAAAATGGAATGAAACTGGAAATCAATAATAGATGGGAAAGGGGAAAATTCACAAATGTGTGCAGGCTAAATGACACACTCCTAAACAATCAGTGGATCAAAGAAAAATTGTAAGGGAAATTAGTAAATATATTGAGATGAATGGAAACAAGAAGACAACTTATCAAAACTTATGGGGTGGGGGGATTGTGGGAAGATGGTGTTAGATTAGGCAGACAAGGCTCAGCTCTCTCACAAAAACAATGGAGAAAAAGCCAAAAGCTGGCTGAGAGATCTGCTTTGGGGGTCAGCAATCCAGGACAGTGGTTCACAAATCCCAGTAGGGCGAGGGACAAAGAGACAAAGAACCTGAAATAACAAACTGTGAGTTACTAAAGCCCCTGGCCACCAGGAAAGGCTCCCCTCTCCCACCCCTGACATATAAAGCAGGGGTAAAACCCCTGGCTCATTATAGCTGACTGAGAGGGGAGCAGACATCTTCCTCCCTGTCAGCTGTTACAGGGGGAAAGAGAGGGGGAGTCGGGGGGTGTTTTTTTTTTTTTCAGTAAATTCGGCCAGCAGTGTCCGCTTTGAATCTTGGCTCCAACCAGACCAAAAACAGGAAAACCTAGAGATATACCTCCATGGAAAGGTGTACCAATGAGTGCCATCTGCTGGCTGGTCTGGAAATTGCATGGACAAAAGCTGCAATTGGGTCTCTCTGTTCTCTAACTTTTGGGAGAAAATCTGTACCACATTAGTTAGTCCCTGGTATAATTTTGATAACTTAAGCTGGGCAATTTTAAAGACAGTATAAGTTGAACCAAATATAAAAAAAAGAGCTGTGAGAAAATAATAGTAGGCAAAAGAGAAAAATTGGCCATCAGAGTAAATTCACCAACATATTGAGATGTCTAGACAACAACAAAAAAATAACAAGCCATACTAGGAAACAGGAAGAGATGGCTCAACCAAAGGAACAAACCAAATATCCTGAAGAGATAAAGGATTTAAGATAATGGTAACCACACAACTCTTCTAAATCAATTTAAGGGATTGAAAGAAAATATGACTAAAGAGATAAAGGATATTAAGAAGACACTGGGTGAGCATAAAGAACAATTTGAAAGTCTGCAAAGAAAAGTAACAGACCTTATGGGAATGAAAGACACAATGGATAAGATTAAAAATACATTAGAGACATATAAGAGCAGATTTGAATTGCTCAAAGACAAAATTAGTGATTTCAAAGACAGACTATCTGATGGAAAAGACAGGAGAACAGAAAGAGAAGAGAATGGAAAAAAATGGAACAAGGTCTCAGGGAATTGAATGACAATGTGAAATGCAAAACACATGCATTATCGTGTCCCAGAAGGAGTAGAAAATGGAAAAGGGGCAGAAAGAATATTTGCGGAAATAATGACTGAAAACTTCCCTACCCTTATGAAAGACATAAATATCAGTATCTAAGAAGGACAATGCACCCCAAACAGAAAAATCTAAATAGACCTACCCCGAGACACCTACTATGCAGAATGACAAATAAAAAGATAAAGAGAAGATTCTGAAAGCAGCAAGAGAAAAGCAAAGCATCACATACAAGAGAACCTCAATAAGATTAAGTGCCGAACTCTCATCAGAAACCATAAAGGAGAGAAGTGGTATGATGTAATTTAAGGTACTGAAAGAGAAAAACTGCCAGCCAAGAATTCTGTATCCAGCAAAGCTGTCCTTCAAAAATGAAGAGGAGTTCAAAGTTTTCACAGACAAACAAAAACTGATAGAATATGCTACCAAAAGATCAGAATTACAAGCGATACTAAAGGGAGTGCTGTAGTCTGAAAGGAAAAAACAAGATCGAGGGACTTGGAGAAGAGTGTAAAAATGAAGATTATTAGAAAGGGTAAATTAAAAGGTAAAAAGATAGACAAGGAGCAGATGTGGCTCAAACAGTTGAGCTCCCACCTCCCACAGGGGAGGTCCTGGTTTCGGTTCCTGGTGCCTCCTAAAAAAAACAAAAATGAAAAACAAGCAAACCAAGTGGAAAGGGAAGCGGATGTGGCTCAATCAATAGGGCTCCCGTTTACCACATGGGAGGCCCCGGGTTCGATTCCCGGGGCCTCCTGATGAAGGCAAGCCAGCCTGCGCGGCACGGTGAGCTGACGCAGCAGGACGATCCAACAAAGGGAGACAAGCAGACACAGAAAAACACACAGCAAATGGACACAGCGAGCACAAGCAGCGGGCGGGGGATAAATAAATAAAAATAAAATCTTTAAAAAAAAACCAACTCAGAGAAGCCGATGTGGCTCAGTGATTGAGTACCGGCTTCCCAAATATGAGGTCCTGGCTTCAGTCCCAGGCCCTGGTACCTCAAAAAAGAAAGAAAGATAGACAATAGTATGACATGACAACAGAGAGCCAAAGTAAAAATAGATGAAGTAAGTAAAGCCTTTACAGTAATAACATTCAATGTTAATGACTTGAATGCCCCAATCAGAAGATATAGACTGATAGAATGGATAAAAAAAAAAATATGTGCCATCTGTATGTTGTCTACAAGAGACTCACCTCAGACATAAGGACACAACCAGGTTAAAAGTGAAAGGTTGGAAAAAGATATTCCATGCAAATAGTAACCAAAAAAGAGCTGGAGTAGTGATACTAATATTAGGTAAAATAGATTTTAAGTGCAGAGCTGTTATAAGGGATGAAAAAGGGCATTATGTATTAATTCAGCAAGGAGAAATAACTATACTAAATATTTGTGCACTTAACCTCAGTGCCCCAAGATACATGAGGCACACACTGCCAAAGTTGAAGGGAGAAATAGATGTCTCTACAATAATACCTGGAGACTTCATTACTCCACTCTCAGTATTGGATAGAACATCTGGACAGAGGATAAACAGAAAGCTTCTATAATATGATAAATGAACTAGACCTAAAACATCTGTAGAGCACTTCACCCCAAAACAGCAGGATATACATTCTTTTCAAGTGCTCATGGATCCTTCTCCAAGATAGACCATATGTTGGGTCACAAGACAAGTCTCAATAAATTTAAAAAGATTGAAATTATACAAAACACTGTCTCTGATCATAACAGAATGAAACTAGAAATCAATAATGGATGGAAAAGGGAAAATTCATTAATATATGGAAATTAAACAACACACTCTTAGATAATCTTGAGATGAATAAAAATAAGAACACAAGATATCGAAACCTATGGACACCACAAAGTCATTGCTGAGAGGAAAATTTATAGCCCTCAATGCTTACATTAAAAAAGAAGAAGGAGCTAAAATTGAAGACCTAACTGCACACCTGGAGGAACTAGAGAAAGAACAGCAAACTAATCCCAAATCAAGCAGAAAGAAATAAATAGTAAAGATCAGAGCAGAAATAAATGAAATCAAGAACAAAAAAGCAATAGAGAGAATCAGCAATAGAGAGAATCTTTGAGAAGATCAACAAAATCAACAAACCCTTGGCTAGAGTGACAAAGAAAAAAAGAGAGAAGACACAAATAAATAAAATCAGAAATGAGAGGGGGGACATTACTACTGACCCTGCAGAAATAAGAGAGATCATAAGAGGATACTGTGAACAACTATGGCATAGTTGTTCTCTGCCAAAAAACAAAACAAAACGAGAAAATGTAGACAAGATGGACAAATTCCTAGAAACACACAAACCACCTACACTGACCCTGAAAGAAATAGAAGACCTCAACAAAACAATCACAAGTGAAGAGATTGAAACAGTCATCAAAAACCTCCCAAAAGAAGCATGGGGAAAATACAACTTGAGTGACATATGGACTGTGGTTAGCAGTAATAATGTAATATTCTTGCATCTATGCCAGGATGTACTGTGTTGGTAATGGGGGAGTATGGAAAATGTGTGCCAAATGTACACTACGGACCTGGTAATAATCTGATATTATCTCATAATCTGTAACAAACGTTCCACCAGGGTGTGGTGTGTTGATGGAGGGGTGTTGTTTGGGAGTTCTGCGTATGTGCATGATTGTTTTGTAAGTTTACAACTTCTGTCATAAAAATATGTTTAAAAAATAATAATAGGATGAGTTGGGAAAAATACACCAAATGTAAGATAAGGACTATAATTAGTAGCAAGATTTTGACAATATTCTTTCATAATTTGTAATAAATGTCTCATGACAGTGCAAGGTGTTGGTGAAGGGTTGATATATGGGACTCCTGTATGATGTTATGAATGTTTGCTTTGTAAGTTCACAACTTTTACTATACACTTATTGTTTATGTATGTTCATGTATAAATTATCTAAAAATAATAATAATAGGGTGGGTTGGGGGAAAATACTTTGGTTAGTAGTAACATTTTGAGGATGCTCTTTAATCATTATTTTAAAATGTTTAACAGCAATGCAAGGTATTGGTGGTAGGGTGAGGTATGAGAGCCCTGTATGATGTTATGTATGTTTGTTTTGTAAGTTCATAACTATTGCTACACATTTATTGTTTATGTGTTTTCATGTATGAGTGATATACTTCAATAAATATAAAAAAAACCTCCCACAGATGAAAAGCCCAGGAAGAGACGGCTTCACAAGTGAATTCTACCAATCATTCAAAGATGACCTAATACCGAGCTTGCTCAAGCTCTTCCAAAAAATTGAACAGGAAAGAATGCTATCAAACTCATTCTATGAAGCCAACATCACTCTAATACCAAAACCAGATAAAGATACTACAAAAAAAGAAAATTACAGACCAATATCTCTAGTGAATATAGATGCAAAAAGCCTCAGTAAAATACTTGCAAACAGAATTCAAAAGCACATTAAAAGAATTTTACACCACGATCAAGTGGGTTTTATCCCAGGTATGCAAGGGTTTTTCAACAGAAGAAAATCAATTAGTGTAATAAACCACATCGATAAACTGAAGAAGAAAAATCACATGATCCTCTCGATTGATGCAGAAAAGGCATTTGACAAAATACAGCACCCTTTCTTGATAAAAACACTCCAAAAGATAAGACTAGAAGGAAGTTTTCTCAATATGGTAAAGTGCATATATGAAAAACATACAGCTAGCACTGAACTCAGCAGTGAAAGACTGAAAGCTTTCCCACTGAGATCAGGAAGAAGACAAGGATGCCCACTGCCAACACTGTTATTCAATACTGTGCTAGGAGTTCTAACTAGATCGATTAGGCTAGACAAAGAAATAAAAGGCACCCAAATAGGAAAGGAAGAAGTAAAACTTTCACTCTTTGCTGACGACATGATCCTATATCTAGAAAATCCTGAAATATTCACAACAAAGCTACTAGAATTAATAGACAGTTTCAGCAAAGTGGCAGGATACAAGATTAATACACAAAAATCAGTACTGATGTGCATTCTGGGGAGGAAATCAGAAAAAAATCCTTTTATAATAGCAACTAAAACAATCAAATATTTAGGAATAAACTTAACCAAGGACATAAAGGACCTGTATTCAGAAAACTACAAAACACTGCTAAAAGAAACAAAGAAAACTTAAATAAATGGAAGGACATTCTGTGTTCATGGATTGGAAGACTAAGTATCATTAGGATGTCAATTCTACCCAAACTAATTTACAGATTCAATGCAATCACAATAAAAGTCCCAACAGTCTTTTTTGCAGAAATCGAAAAGCCAATAATCAAATTTATTAGTGGCCCAGAATAGCCAAAAATGTCTTTATGAAGAAGAAGGAAGTTGGCAGACTCTCACTTCCTGACTTTAAAGCATATTACTTAGCTACACTGGGAAAAACAGCATGGTACTGGCATAAGGGCAGACACATTGACCAATGGAACCACATTGAGAACTCAGAAATAGACCCTCACATCTACAGTCAAGTGATTGTTGACAAGGTTGTTAAGCCCACCCAGCTGGGCCAGAACAGTCTATTCAACAAACGGTGCTTGGGGAACTGGATAGCCATATCCAAAAGAAAGAAAGAAGACCCCTATCTCACACCTTATACAAAAATTAACTCAAAATGGATCAAGGACCTAAATATAAAAACAACAACCACAAAAGTCCTAGAAGAAAATGGTGGAAAAGATCTTCAAGATATTGTGGTAGGTGGTGGTTTCTTAAACCTCACACCCAAAGCACGTGCAACAACAACAACAAAAACAGATAAATGGGACCTCCTCAAAATTAAACACTTGCACCTCAAAGGACTTTGTCAAAAGGGTAAAATGGCAGCGATTCAATGGGAGAAAATATTTGGAAATCACATATCCGATAACGGTATCCATGATATATAAGGAGATCATACAACTCGACAATAAAAAGACAAACTATCCAATTAAGAAAATGGGCAAAAGACAACTGTCCAAAGAAGAAATACAAATGGCGAAGCAACACATGAAAAAATGTTCAACATCACTCATGATTAAGGAAATTCAAATCAAAGCTACATTTCACACCTTTCAGAATGGCACTATTGAAAAGACAGAGAACTACAAGTGTTGGAGAGGATGTGGAGAGTTAGGAACACTTCTTCACTGTTGGTGGGATGCAGAATGGTACAACCACTGTGGAGGACTGTTTGGCAGTTCCTAAAGAAGCTGAATATAGACTTGCCACGTGACCCTGCAATACCACTACTGGGTATATACCCAGGAGAACTGAGAGCAGTGACACGAACAGACATCTGCACACCGATGTTCATAGCAACATTATTCACCATTGCCAAAAGCTGGAAACAACCCAGGTGTCCATCAACAGAAGAATGGATAAACAAACTGTGGTCTATTCACATGATGGAATATTACACAGCTGTGAGAAGAAATGAAGTCGTGAAGCATATGACAACATGGATAAACCTGGAGGACATTATGCTGAGTGAAGCAAGCCAGACACAAAAGGACAAATACTTTTATGATTGCACTATTTTGAACTAAATATATTGTGTAAACTCATGGAGTTAATAACTAGAATATAGGTGACCAGAAAAATAGAATGAGGTTAGAGAATGGAAAGCTGAGGGTTAATCTGGGCAGAATTGGCAAAAAGGTTGTTCATCTTTGGAAAGGAACAGGAAAGGTGAAAGCACATCACAGTGTTTGTAACTAGCAGTGCTATTATATGGGTATGACAGTGGCTGAAAGGGAAAGTCTAAGGTCGTGTTTATTACTAGAAGGAAAGCTAAAATGTAACATAGGACTGTATAGCATAGTAAAACCTCATGTGAAATATGAATATGGGTAATAGTGCATATATAAGACTGGTTTTCTTTGAAACTGAACAAATGTATGTTAATGTTACAACATATTATCAGGCAAAAATACAAACAAAGCAAACTATGGACAGTATTATATAGTAATATATTAGTAATATTCTAGTAAGGGTTAAAAAAAAAAAAGGAAATATACGAAAGGAAAGAAACTACACAGAAAGTACTACATATTGCTTGACTCCACATATACAGAATATAAATACAAACAAATTAGAGAGACAGAAACAGAACAGCAGCTTTGTACGGCAGGGGAAACAGATTGAGAGGTGATGAGTTTTTCTTTGTCTGTTTTTTGTTTTATTATTATTATTGTAATAATGAAGATGCTCTAATAATGTTTGAATTTATGAATGCACAGCTATGTGATTATACCAAATACCATTGATTGTACACTTTGTGTGAATTGTATCCTTTATTAATATGTATCAATAAAAATGATTTGTTAAAAGAAAGCCAACCTATTTCTGGTACTCTGCACCAGCAGCCCCGTGGCAAGCTAAGAGGGCTCTGTGCGCCAGTGCAGCTGCCCCGCTGACTCCAGCTGTGGTCTCTCTCTGCCTCTCGGGGTTTCTCTGTCTTTCTGCGGCTGCAGGCGGCCCTGGAGTTCTCTCTCGCACAGCAGGTAAAACGGCAGCTCCCTCGCCTCTCTGAGTCTGCACGCTTCTCCCGTTTATACAGGATGTCAGCGAGAGGCTGAGACCCTCCCCAGGTCACGCCTCACTGCTTCAGCAGAGGCCCCCAGCTGAACCCAGCCCAGGCAGAGGGTCCCACACGTGCAGGAATGAGGCACTCCATGGGCATGATCTTTTCTGGGATCCACAAAGACTCCAAACTGTCACAATGCGCAATGGAATACTATTCAACATGACAGAGGAATGAAGTTCACATTTGAGTGATAACATTGGACCAACCCTGAGGACATTATGTTGAGTGAACTAAGCCAGACACAAAAGGACAAACATTGTAACTAGAATAAGCAAACTCATAGAGTTAGATTCTAGAATATAGGTTACCAGGGGCTGGGTTGGCATAGAGAATGGGGAGCTGATGTTTAATTTGTGCAGAATTTACATTTAGGTAGCTGGTAAAGGTGTGGAAATGCATGGTGGTGACGGTAGCACACTACTGTGGGTATAATCAGCAGCACTGAGCTGTATAGGTGAACGTGGTGAGACGGGGAAACTTTAGGTCATATATTTTATTAGAATCAGAATTGAAACACAGTAAACCCTATTGTAGTATATATATATAACTATTGTATATAGTTAGTACAAGTATAGGAATGAGTTTTAACACTAATGTATGACACTAATACAAGGTGTTAATAAAAGGGTGGTATTTGAGGGAAAATACACCTACTGTAAACTATGCACCATAATTAACATCACTAATTTAGTACTCTTTCATCTGTTGTGACAAAGGTGCCACAATAATGCAAAGCATCAACAGTAGGGGTATAAGGAATGTTGTAGTTTTCACGTGACTTTTCTGTAAACCTATAACTTCTCTAATTTAAAATAATGATAATAATTTTTAAAAAACATTATGCTAAGTGAAAGAAACCAGACACAAAGTACTACATATTGTGTGATTCCATTTATGTAAAATATAAATCTATAGAGACAGAAAAAGTTTAATAGTTCTGTAAGGCCGGGCAAGGACAGAGGAATTGAGGGGGGACTGGTAAGGGGTAACGGCATTCCTTTTTGGAGTAATGAAAGTGTTCTGAAATTAACTGTGGCGATGAATGCACAACTCTGATTATGCTAAAAGCCCGATTGTACACTTTGGATGGATTGTATGGTATGTGAACATATCTCAATAAAATTGCTTTTTAAAAAAGGGACTTTATCATGAAAATAAAGACAACCTACTCAATGGGGGAAAATATTTAGGAACCACATATCTGATAATGATTTAATATCCAGAATATGTAAGGAATTACTACAACTCAACAATAAAAAGACAAACAAACCATTTTTAAAATGGGCAAACGACTTGAAGAGACATTTCTCCAAAGAAGATACACAAATGGCTAAAAAACACATGAAAAAAGATGTTCAACATCACTAGCTATTAAGGAAATGCAAATCAAAACCACAATGAGATACCATTTCACACTCACTAGAATGGCTACTATTTAAAAAAAGAAAAAAAAAACAGAAAAGTGTTGGAGAGGATGCAGAGAAGTAGGAACACACATGGCATTGTTTGTGGGGATGTAAACTGGTGCCGCTGCTGTGGATGATAGTTTAGCATTTCCTCAGAAAGTAAAGTGTAGCATTACCACATGACCTGACAATCCCACTTCTAGGGATGTACCCCAAAGAAGTGAAACCAGGGACTTGAACAAAAGCGTGCCCACCAATGTTCATAGGGCAGCATTCACAACTGCCAAAAGATGCATGCAGCTCAAGTGTCCATCAACCACTGAATGGATGAAGAAAACGTGGTGCATACACACAATGGAATATTATTCAGCCAATAAAAGGAATGAAGTTCTGATCCACACTTCAACATGGATGAACCTTGAAGACATCACGTTGAGTGAAATAAGCCAGACACGAAAGGACAAATATTGTATAATCTCACTAATATGAAATAATCAGTGAGAATAAGCAAATCCATAGAGCCAGATTCTAAAATATAGGTTACCAGGGGATGGGGTGGGGTTAGGAAATAGGAATATAAATAATTTCAGACCAATTTCCTTTATGAATATAGTTTCAGAGATCCTCAACAAAATTTTGGCAAACTGAATCTGACAGTATATTAAAAGTATTATAGGGAAGCGGGTGTGGCTCAATCGATAGAGCCCCCGTTTACCATGTGTGAGGCCCCGGGTTCGCTTCCCGGGGCCTCCTTGTGAGGGCAGGCCGGCCCACGCGGCGCGGTGGGCTGATGCAGCAGGACCTCACAGCAAGGGGGAGATAAGCAGACACGGAAGAAACACACAGTGAATAGACACAGCAGCACAAGCAGCAAGGGGGGGATAAATAAATAAAATAAATAAAATCTTAAAAAAAAAAAAAAGATATTATACCCCATAATAAGTGGGATTTATTCCAGGAATGCCAGTGTGATGGTTTGGAGCTATTTACCCTAGAAGATCATGTTCCTAAAGCTAATCCATGCCTGTGGGTGTAAACATATTATAAGTAGGAACTTTTGATGAGGTTGCTTCAGTTAAGGCGTGGCCCAAGGTAGGTCTTAATCCTCTTACTAGAGTCCCTTATAAACAGGATGAATACAGAGAGAGAGAGAGAGAGAGAGAAAACACCATGGAAGCAAGAAATTGGAAGCATTGAAACCGAAAATAGGAAGGAGAGACCAGCAGATGCCATCATGTGCCATGTGAGAGAGGAGCCCAGAATCACTGTCAGCTGGTCTTCTGGAAGAAGGCATCACCTGATGATGCCTTGATTTGAACATTTTTCTCAGCTTCAAAATTGTAAACTTGTAAGTTAGTAAATTCCCATTGTTAAAAGCCAATCCATTTCACAGAATCTGAATTTTGGCAGTCTAGCAAAGTAAAACAGCAAGGATGGTTCAAGATGAGAAAATCGACCAAGGTAATACAGCACATTAATAGAATGAAGGGGAAAAAATAACACGATCATCCCAGTTAATGCAGAAAAAGTGTTTGACAAAATCCAACATCCTTTTCATGATAAACAAACAAACAAACAAACAAACAAAAAAAAAACACTCAGAAAACTAGGAATAGAAGGGAAATCCCTCAACATGATAAAGGGCATTCATGAAAACCCATAACTGACACCCTACTCAATGGTGAAAGACTGAAAGCTTTCCCCCTAAGATCAGGAATAAGACGAGGCCCACTGTCACCACTGTTATTCAGCATTGTACTAGAAGTTCTAGCCAAAGCAGTCCAGCAAGAGAAAGAAATAAAAGGCATCCAAATTGTAAAGAAAGAAGCCTAATTTTCCTTATTTGCAGATGTCATGATGCCATATATAGAAACCCCCCAAGAATCACAAGAGAGCTGCTAGTAACAATAAACAAATTCAATCAAATTACAGGGTCTAAGGTGAACACACAGAAGTCAGTTGGGTTTCTATACACCAAGAATGAACAATCTGAAAAGAAAATAAAGAAAACAATTACATTTACAAGTAAAAGACATCTAAAAGAATAAAGTACCTAGGAATAATTTAACAAAGGAGGCGAAAGCCTTGTATACGAAAACTACAAAGCATTGCTGAAAGAAATGAAAGAAAACCTAAATAAACAGAAAGACATCCTGTGTTCATGGATTCTAAAATTTAAAACTGTTGAGATGTTAATACTGCCTAAAGCGGTGTACAAATTCAATACAATCCCTATCAAAATTCCAGCAGCCTTTTAAGAACAAATGGGAAAGCCGATCCTCAGATTCTTATGGAATTGCAGGGGGCCCTGAATAGCCAAAATGATCTTGAAAAAGAATAACAAAGATGGAGCACTCACACTTCTGATTTCACAATTTAGTACAAACCTACAGTCAATAAAACAGTGTGGTCCTGGCATAAGGATACACATGTGCACCATGGACTAGAACTGAGTCCAGATATCAAGCCACACATCCTTGGCCATTTGATTTTCAACAAGGGTGGCAAATCCATTCAATGGGGAAAGAATGGTCTCTTCAACAACTGGTGCTGGGACAACTGGGAATCCACATGCAAAACAATGAAAGTGGACCCCTACCTCTCACCCTATACAACAATTAATTCAAAATGGATCAAAGACCTAAATCTAAGACCTAATACTAAAACTCTTAGAAGAAAATATAGGGAACTATCTTCAGGACCTCATGGTAGGCAATGGATTTTTAGATTTTATACCAAAAGCACAAGCAACAAAAGAAAAAATAGACTAAATGAACTTCATCAAAATTTAAAGGTTTTGTGCATCAAAGGACATTATCAAGAAAGTGAAAAGACAATCTACAGAATGGGAGAAACTATTTGAAACTCACATATTTAAAAAGAGTTTAATGTTCAGATATGTAAAGTACTCCTACAACTCAACAAAAAGACAACCCAAGGAAAAAATGGGCTTAGATTTTAATAGACATTTCTCCTAAGAAGAAATTTAAGTGGCCAAAAAGTATATGCAAATATGCTCTGCCTCATTAGCTATTAAAGAAACACACCTTTAAACTACAATGAGATTCCACTGCACACCCACTAGGATGGCAATTATTTTTAAAAATGGAAAATAAGTGTTGGCAAGGATACAGAGAAATAGGAGCCCTCGTACATTGTTCTAGAAATGTAAAATGGGCAGCTGCTGTGGAAAACAGTTTAGTGGTTCCTCAGGAATTTAGGTATAGAATTACCATATGACCCAGAAATTCCACTCCTAGGCAAATAGCCAAAAGAACTGAAAGTAGGAACTTGAACAGGTATTTTTTCACCAATATTCACTGCATCATTATTCACAACAGCCAAAAGATGGAAGCAAACCAAGTGTTCATCAGCAGCTGAATGGATGAACAAAATGTGGACTAGCCATGCAATGGGATGTTATTCAGCCCTAAAAACAAGTGCAGTGCATTCATGCTGGAACATGGGTGAGCCTGAAGACCTTATGTTGAGTGAAATAAGCCAGACACAGAAGGATAAATATTGTACGCTTTAAAATATAAACCTAGAAAAAGAAAATTCATAGGGACAGTGTATTAGTCAGGGTTCTCTAGGGAAACAATCAACAGGAGATCTCTGTCAATAGTATGAGATTTTATGAGTCTCTCACGTGACCATGGGGGTGCACAAGTCCAGGTTCCGCAGGCAGGCTGCACACCAGGGGCTCCGATGAAGGTACAATGAAGGTCCTTGATGAGTTTCCGGGAGAGGTTGGCTGTCCTTTTAAGGAATTCGACTGACTGGATAAAGCCCCAGCCTCCACACACGGAAGAGAGAGGGCCTGATAGTCTACAGCTGACTTTGTGGAGAGACCAGAGCAGCTGAGCCTGGGGAGAAAAGAGCTCCCAGGAGAGAGAGACGTATCCCAGGCTATTGCTGATATTGGAAGGAGCTGGGACCATGGAGCCTTAGGAGAAAGAGGAAGTCTGGACCCTCGCAGACGCTGGCAGACATCTTGCTCCGACACGTGGCAACAGACTTTGGTGAGGGAAGTAAGTTACGCATTATGACCTTGTGACTGTAAGCTTCTACCCCAAATAAATACCCTTTATAAAAGCCAACCGATTTCTGGTTCTTTGCATCAGCACCCCTTTGGCTAATACTCTCCTGAAAAAAAAAAAAAAAAA
>JAQZBX010060816.1:0-17212 GCA_029593785.1 Cabassous unicinctus
GGTGGGGTCGCCTCCGGGCTGGGGTCGCCTCCCGGGTGGGGTCGCCTCCCGGGGTGGGGGTCGCCTCCCGGGTGGGGTCACCTCCCGGAGTGGGGGTCACCTCCCGGGGTGGCGGTCGCCTCCGGGCGGGGGTCGCCTCCCGGGTGGGGTCGCCTCCCGGGCTGGGGTCGCCTCCGGGCGGAGGTCGCCTCCCGGGTGGGGTCGCCTCCGGGCTGGGGTCGCCTCCTGGGCGGGGGTCGCCTCCTGGGCTGGCCGCCCGGCGCGGGCAGGGTCTGCTCCCCGGGGAAAGGCGGCTCCCGCAGCGGCTGGCCCCCGCCCGCCCCGGCGCCCGGCGGGATGCGGGATGCGGGATGCGGGGATGCTCGCCCACCTGGTCCACCTTGGCCACCACCTTCCGGCGGCCCCCCATCCGGAAGCGCAGCAGGTTGTAGAACTCCTCGGGGTGCCCCAGGCACTTCACGAACTCCATCCCGACGGCCGGCCTCGTCCCAGCCCGCCTCCTCGGCTGCCGGCCGCCGTCCCCGCCTAAGAGGCCGCGCGCGCCCGCCACCGCCCCCAACCGGCCTCGGGCGCCCGCGCCACCGCCCGCGGGCTCGCCGCGTGGGCTGCCGGGCCCTGATTGGCCAGGGCCGCTCGCACCAGCCAGACGCCAGCCAATGGGCGGCGGGGGGGGCCTGGCGTGACGACGACCTCCTGCGCCCGGATTGGAGGCGAGGACGCGCCTGGCGGGCGGGACTGGCGCTCTTAAAGGGGCTGGCCGTGCGCTGCCGGCCGCCGGCGGCGGGGCTGGGGCTGGGGCTGGGCCTGGGGCTGGGCGGGCGGCGGGCGGCCTGGCCGGCGGGGTCTGGTCTGGCTCCTTCCTGCGGCCAGGCTGGCTTTTCGCGGCCGCGCTGCGCCCCCGGTGCTTGCGGGTGACCGCGGAGGAGGCGTGAGGCCGGCGGGGCGGAAAGCGTTTGAAAGGCGGCCTAGAGAAAAATAGTGAAAAATAAGTCATAAGTGTATAAATTAAATTAAAAAAATTTTAAAGGCGGCCTGGCCCCGGGTGCGGTGTCCTCAGCGCCTGGGTAAAGACGCTCGAGGGTCCCCCGCGCCCGGCTGCCATAGCTTCAACTACCCTCTCTAAAATGTTCATTGTCGACCTCACTCCGTCCCCAGAAAGGCTCTGAAGCGGCACCACCACCTGTGCAGGTGAATGGAAATTTCCACCTCCATCCCCCCCTGCTCCCCACCCCTTACCTGCCTGGCCCTCAGGCCCTCTTCTGTGGCAGTTAACTCTCCTGCAACGTCACCCCCACGTGTCTGCTAGGCTAACTCCTTTGTAACCGAGTTAAGAATTAGCAAATGATTAAGATTGCTTTATATAGATTGTATTAATTATATTATAGAATAGCCAAGACTTAATACCTGAAATTACAGAAACCCGGCTAGAACGACCTCACCCATTGTTTATGGTCATTTCAAACTAGGACCTGCTATTGTGAAGCTTATTCCAGATTGCTCTTACCCTTGTGTATGAACATTTCTGTTGAAATGGGGCGGGGGAGGGGGGGTGTTAAAAAGGGAGGGGAGGGGGAAATGGTAACCACTCCACCCTCCCTTGTGTGAAATCCATGTTACCCCAAACTCCTCAAACTTGGGGAGACAGACTTTAGACCTCTTAGATTATCTGTTCTCCTGCTTTCTCTCTTTGAAACCCCTGTATCTCAGGAATTGGACTTTGAAGTACATGGGGCACTTTTACTCAGTATTACCTTCACCTCCTTCGTTGTGCACATCTCACACCTCATATAGGAAGCTTGAGTAAACATACATCTGATTACCTTACTCCCTTGCTTACAATCTTTCCATTTTAAATTCCTCAAAGGAAATGCCTTTCAAGATAAAATCAAGGATTCCAGCACAGAATTTAAAAAAAAAAACAAAACAAAACTCCTAATCATCCAAAACCTGCTCACCTGCTTCCCCCACCCCTTTTTTTGTTTTTAATTTCAGCCTTCTACCCAGCCACTCTCCTACTTCCAACCCCTGATCCAGCCCTGGCAGCACTTGGAGTCTCCCAAAAAGGCCAGAGTACTTCACACCCCATACCTCTGCTCAGGAAAATTCACCTTTCTGGAATGACCTTCCCTGCTCTTCACCAGCTACCTGCTACTCCCCTCATTACAGCTCAGGGGGTATCCCTTTCTTCAAGAATCATATTTTAATGTTTCCTGGCCCCTTATCCATCTGTTCTTCAGTTAAACAAATAATCATTTGTGGCAGGCACTGGTAAAACAAAGATGAGTAAGATATGGTTCCTGCTTCCAAAGAGTTTACAGTCTAGACTAGGAGACAGAAATTTTCAATGTGATGGTGCTCATATTTATTAGAGACAAAGCTTGAATACCTTATCCAGCTCTGCAAGTTTGACTTAGGTGCCCATCCTGACAGACGGAATATACTAATGGACAGTGGCTGGCATACATATGGCAAAGGAACTCCAACCCACAACTTCTGCAGCAACCAGTCCAGGGAAGCCAAATCACAACCTCTGTAGATTTAGCCCAGAACAGTCAGGACTTGGTCAATGATTGCCAGCTTTCCTATATTTGGCCCCATTTCCAACTCAGGACCAACCAGAGAAAACCAAAAGTGTTCCCCAAACAAATCACATTAAATGTTCCCATAAAAAGGAGATGGACTCCCATCCTGGAAAGGACTGATATGTTCACAAACAGAGGGGCGGGAGTCTCTCGAGACCATGGGCAGTTCCTAATGGGGAGGACAAACCAGTGTGTCAAGACTTCAGTGCTGTCGCAAGGAACTATGAATCTTGTCATCCAAGGAGTAAAGCCAGGGGGTGGGGGTGTCACCGTGGGCCCCGAGGGGAGTGGGGGGAATAGAATAGATGGAACAGGATTATTTACTGGGCAATGGAAATGATCTCGCAATGATGGACACAGGCCATGTTAAATTTCCTCAAAATTTATAAAAGTGTACAGTCTAAAATGTAAACCATTGCCCATGGTTAGTAGCTATGTTTCACTCTTTGTATATCAGTTGTAACAAATGTACCATCCACATATAAAAAGGTATATGGGAAGGGGGAAAAGGGGGAGGATGTTGGGTATATGGGAGTCTCCTGTATTCTGTATGTAACTTTACTGTGACCTAAAATTTCTGTGAAAACAAAATGAAAAAAATGGGAAAAAATGTCACTCTACATACAGGACAACAGATATTACAGTGATGAAAGGGAAAATGTCAAAAAAAATTTAAATATTTTTCATTATTTTTTAATATCCCAATCTTTTAATTTTATTTTTAATTTTTAAACTTTTATGTATTTTATTTCTTATATTTAAACCTATCATTATTTCATTTTCCTATTAATTGTATTTAGCTAATTTATTGGCTTCACTTTTGAAGAAACTTTGGATCACAGAAGGGTTACAACTGGGGCGGGGAGGAACATTGGTGTGGGGTGTCAGTGATGGGGGATACATGGGAGAAAGTTCACCTGGGCATACATATAAGGTATATAAATGTGTTCAAATGTTCATGGGGCATTGTCACAGTGGGTGGAGATTCACAAAATAACCGAGAGAATATTGAGTTTCCATCTTGGAGAGCTCTGCCACATTCTCTAATGGAACAGCAAAAGTCCCCCAAGTGCAGGGGCAGTGACTGGCAAAGGAAGATGGTCCATTGATGGGCCCTTAATATTGATGACTATGCTTATGAGCCTTTGCTCTTGAAATTGAAACTTAGCCTAGTGTTTTGGGGTACCTAAGATTTGCCTCCTGAGAGCCTCCTTTTTGCTCAAATGTGGCCTCTCTCTAAACCAAAATCAGCATTACCTTCCCCACAGTGTAGGACATGACTTCTGGGGATAAGCCTCCCTGGCACCAAGACATTACTACCAAGCACCAACTAGCAATGCAACTGGAAAAAAGATTTTGAATAAAGGGGGGAAAAGTAAAGACAAATGAGTTTCTATGGCTAAGAGACTTCAAAGTGAGTCAGCAGGTCATCCCAGAGGTAACACTTATGCACATCTCAGCAGGATCTCATAGACTGCCAAAGTGGATACTACCCCAAATAGTGGGGCTCCTGAGGGCTCTGGAGACACCCAGGTCCTATGGTCAGGGCAGATAGCTCCGGGGTTTGGTGCCTTGCCAGTGGGCCCTACTTTGGAGTTTGTGCTCCTGAGAGTGACAGAGTTGGACTCAGTTATGGCTTCCCTACACATGGCTCATCTGTCCCTTCTATTTAAACCTATACTTGGTGCTGGAGCTTGTAGGTGTACATCCAAGAGACTTGACTCTTTGGGCTGCCCATGTGCCAGCTGGGCCCTGAGCCTCAGCGGAGTTGCAACACCTACTCTCCAGTTCATTGGACTCACCCAGGACAACTAACAAAGAGGTGAGGATGAACAACCATCACACCAAGGAAACAAGAGAGCCTACAACTGCAAACAAGAGAGTCCCATCCATCGGCTGTATGGGATCAAAGCCCCCTCTCAATTAGAGGTGGAGTGGACATCACCATCCCAGAATCCCCAGGATTGGGGAATGAACTATGGACTAGAGTGAACTTACTGGTGTTCTACTGTAGACTTATTGTGATTATAGCAATGGAAGAAATTACAACATTGGTGTGGAGGCAGTGGCCACTGGAGGCTCTGAGGGCAGGGAGAGGGAAAAACAGGTGTCATATGGGTTTTTTGGGGGGACTTGGGAATCGTTCTGAATGACATTGCAATGACAGATATAGGCCATTTTATATCTTCCCATAACCTGCAGAATTGTGCGGGAGAGATTGTAAACTACCATGTGAACTATGGTCCATGCTCAGTGGCAATGCCCCAGGATGTGTTTATCAGTTGCAATGAATGTACTACACTAATGAAGGATGTTGTTTATGTGGGAGGGTGTGGGAGGTGTGGGGAGTGGGGCATACAAGAATCCCTATTTTTGTGTGTAACATTTATGTAATCTAAGTATCTTTTAAAAAATAAAAAATAAATATTATTTTTAAAAATGTAGGGAAGCGGGTGTGGCTCAATGGATAGAGCTCCTGTTTACCATATGGGAGGCCCCGGGTTCGCTTCCTGGGGCCTCCTTGTGAGGGCAGGCCAGCCCACGCGGTGCGGTAGGCTGATGCAGCAAGACCTCACAGCAAGGGGGAGATAAGCAGACACAGAAAAAACACACAGCAAATGGACACGGCAAACACAAGCAGCAAGGGGGGGGATAAATAAATAAATAAATAAATCTTAAAAAAAAAAAATAATAATAATAAAAGAATCTACCACATCTCTGAATATGCTCCTGAAGTGAATGGAAAGTACGTTGCTGTTTCAGATTCCTGCGGCAGCTGGCGATGGCTCAATATAGCCTGATTTACAATGGACACTGCCTCCAGACTGGCTCTGTTTCATAGTATTGTGCACCAGGCCAGTGAAATACTGGTGCCTCCCTCCAGCATCAACGGTGCTGCAGCATGCTGGCTGTGTGAAGGACATACCAAGTGAAACATAATTACCAGAGTACTGTGAGTAGAACTTCAACAAACACAATTGACATTCTGGCCTGCTCCCATGGAGAGAAAACATGTATGGTGCTGCAAACCTGGATCTTAGATCTATTAACTGCAGCTCAAAAAGGAACTTGTGCATTAATCAGTATTAAGTGCTATACTTATATACCTAATAAGTAAAATAGTATCTCTTCTATTCTAGATTATATGCAGAATGATATTGAACATGTTAAAAGTCTTGGTAGACTTAATTCATTTTCTAAGTTTATTTCTTCCAGAACTGGAATTTCATCCAGTTCCAACCATGGTGCCAGACCTGCCTTCCCTCAATCTCAATAGAATAGCAAAGAGTTTCACACCCTGTCAGGCAGAAACTACTGCCCCTAACCAACAGGAAGCAGCTACAGAAGAATGACCATCACTCTTAACGTCCCCCTTAAGAATAAGGATGTAAACTCTCTGAGGGGGAAGTTGAGGCAGGTTAATACAGGATACAGTGAAGGCGGCTGGCCAGAAAAAAAGCCTGCCAAAACCTCTAGTCCCAAGGTTCAGTTTGAAAGTCCCAGGCTCAAAAGAAGTTCTGGATAGCTCAAAAAAAAAAACAAAAAAAACCCTCCCTACTGGTTCCCTGAAAGCTGACAGGTGAAGGTAAAAAGGCAACTAATCAGGGCAGCAAATAGCTGAGGCACTATGGGTGTCTATGTAGACTCTCCTTATGCCTAAATTAGTTTTTGATGTCATTGTAGAAAATCCAGAGAAGGGGAAAATGTATGGCATTAGAAGCCTCCTCATAAAACTCCCCTACCTGGTACTTTGTTATATACTAATGAAAATGTTGCTTGTATACTGTTAGTCCAGCAAGATTTACCCCTTATTGTTCCCATAGCACCTTAGCCAGTACCTTCAGCAGTGACTCATGCCCATAATCGGACCCAGTATTGGGTTGCACAGACCTGTCATCCCTGGGTGCTACTGGCCTTCCTTGGACTGTCACTCCTGCAAATTGGACAGCATGGAACACCTTGCTGGCAAGGCAGACTAGGACACAGCGACAAGTTTGGAACAAGACCTTCTCATTAAATAATGTTCAATGTGGTGTATATATTCCTGATCACTCTCATAATGTCTCACAAGTTTTAAACCATATGCAAGAGCACATAAGTCATATTGGTAAATTAGCTACTGATCCCACCTAACTGGTTTAACTCTCTCTCTCGGCCTTGGCAGCATGTCTTTATAGGCTTACTAGCTTCTAATGAAGGACTCTTAGTATTCTGTTCTTTGCTGTACTGTTATGAAATGTGAGTGCAGTGTGTGTCCTATGGGCAATGCACGCTGCTGCGTGGGGATGGATTGTGGGGATCCAGTGGGTATCTGGCCCTGGCTCCACCAAGGGAAAAAGCCTGCAGCATGCAGGCACCTGCATGCCCCAGGACACAAGTTAAAATGTAACAAACCTCCTCACAGGAGAACAATGCACAGATGGTACCTAGACTGTAATTTTCTCCAAGCTGAACAGTTCCTTCCTACAATAACATCTCCAGCCCCATTTATGAACTCTGTTATGAAATGTCTTTGTTCTGAGACCCTGTATATTGCCCCTCATTTTCCTGCCTCTTTGTGGCCCGCTATCTTCATTCTCTGGACCGCTGCCACGAGAGAGAATCTCTCCTGTCCCTAAGTCCCAATAAATAAAGCTTACATATGATTATGTGCCGAGCGTGTCCTTTGGTCTTGCCACTGCCCCAACCCATGCCCTTCAGGAGCTGGGTTGTAACACCTTATATTCCCAAATCCTAGCAGTTAGGAAGCATTTAAGAAATATTTATTGTATGGCAAGCCACTGAAGCCTAACATTAAATTTCAAAATTTTCACGATGTCAATTATCATGAAACTCCAATTCTTGAGGTAAATTTTCCCCCCAGAATGTGTTGAGTACAAGAATCCTGGGAAGCGGGTGCGGCTCAGTGGATAGAGCCCCCGTTTACCATGTGGGAGGCCCGCGTTCACGTCCCGAGGCCTCCTTGTGAGGGCACGCCGGCCTGAGCGAGCGGTGCGGTGGGCTGATGCAGCGACCTCACGGCAGGAAGCGGGTGTGGCGCAATGGATGGAGCACCCGTTTACCATATGAGAGGCCCCGGGTTCGCTTCCCAGCGCCTCCTTGTGAGGGCAGGCCGGCTCGCGCGGCGCCGTGGGCTGATGCGGCAGGACCTCACAGCGAGGGGGAGATAAGCAGACACAGAGAAGACACGCAGCGAATGGACACAGCAGCACAAGCAGCAAGGGGGGGATAAATAAATAAAATTAATAAATCTTTAAAAAAAAAAGAATCCTACCTCTCCTTAACCTGGATCCACCTTGCATGCAGCCCTGCCCCTCTTCTGCGGGCCTGTCAAGCAAGAATCCAATAGGCACTCAGACAACAGGAGTAACCGCCACTGTCCAGCTCTCCACCACTGTTATTTCTGTGCCACCATGCTACTTCCATGACACACCCCTCTTCTCTCTCATTCAATCCATTTTCTAAATTAGAAGTTGTAGGTTTACAGAAAAATCATGCAGAAAATACAGAGTTCCCACATGCCCCCACCCCCATTCATTCACTCAGTTTACGCTATCCGTTCGCTACCTCCTTTTAGAACTAATTTGAAATGTTCTGCTGAGAGCCTGTATAATCTGGACATCCTGCATTATCCTAAATTAAATATCGTAGAGGAGCATGATAGCTGTGGTTTCTATTTACTCACATTTCCCCTTCCCCACTTGCTCTGGTAACACAACCCTTGTTTCTTGTACAGAGCCCACTCCACATAGTTTTGGAGGGGCTGACAGCCACCTTTACAGCTCAACCGATAGATACCTTATTATCCCCACTTACAGACTCTAGCTAAGTGGCTGCAGTCAAGTGTCTAGTAAGTATTGGAACCTGCTAGAATCCAGGTCATCCAGCTTCATTTCCTGCACACACAGCCCAGCTCCACACCCCCCCACCCCACCCCCTAAAGTGCATTCTGAATTGCTTTACACCTGGGACGTGGAGATGTCTCTACCACCACCTCTATCCTTTACTACTTGCACATCACACTCCTGTTTCTCAGATTCTCTCATGGCCTCTAGTGTTCCAGTCATCTCCACCCGTCAGCTGCCCTCGTCCTCATCAGTCCCCTCAGATGCCCAGAGCAATTATAAGCAAGTCGGCACCCGCGGTTCTCCTAAGGCAGGGAGGATAGGGCAGGCCTGAAGGTTGTTGCTCACATTTTGCTCTACAAACTTTTGTATTGCTAGAATCTTTTGACATCTGTAATTTAAAAAAATAAAAGGATTCTCCTTTGCCTTCTTGACCTTCCACCATTCTCACCCTGACAACCCTCAAATCATGAGTTAATCCGGACACCAATTTCTTTGCTGTTGTTCCTAAATGACTAGATACCCCTGGAGAAAGTCAGAAAATGGAGCATGCCTAGATTCAACTACACTGGGTCCTCACCATGGGTCTACAATCCTTCCCTTCAAGCCTAAATGACTCTAAATGCCCAAAATAAATGTTACAAACATTCCCCCACCTCTTTTGTCCCCTCAAAAAACCTCACTTCCAGCAAATTTTCTCTGGACCTCTTTCTGTTCCTGCCCTAGCTGTCATCTTCAAAAGCTTGTGCTAGATGTTCTCTTTATCTTTTCTGGCTTCTTTCCCTCAACTGATCACATACAAATCTTTGCATTGTATCTATCCTTAAATAAAAAATCTTCTTCTTGACCCTCTCATTTCCTTTTAGGCCAAACTCCTTGAAAGAGCAGACCATTTGTCACTTCCACTCCCTCACCTCCCATCCAGTTATAAACCCTGTTAGACTATCACTGTGCAAGCTGCTCTCTTGAAGGTCATCATGAGCCCAAATTTGATCAACTGCCAAATTCAAAGGGCTTCTTTTTAACCTTTGTCCTCCTTCACCTCAGCACAATTCAACATGAGTAACCATCAACTTTTACTTGAAGTTCTCTGTTTCTCCTCTTACATTTTATGTTTCATTGGCTCTTTCTCCTCTTGCCCCTCAACACAATACTTTCTCTAAGGTTCCATTATGTTCTCCATCACTCTCATGAGACGGGACCACACTTGTTAGCCTCATCTAACTGACCCAAACCTGTGCCTCTAAGCCCAGCCTGTACTGTGGGGCAGGCTTTACTGGAGCACTTGGAGCTCAACAAGTCTCAAGGCTGATAATGCTCTCCTACAGAAGCTGCTCGCCCCCACCGACCCCCAGCCCTGGTTTTCTGCACCGACAGGGGACAGCCTCTTCAGACTCAGGTTCCAGGCCTGAGTCGTCCTCAGCTTCCTCCTCCTCTCCCCCAGTGTCCACGTGTAATTATCTGACACCTATGGATGCCATCACTGACCCTCTCCTCCTTTCCACTCCCACGGCTGTACTTGGTCCCGTCAATTCTTGACAACTGCAACCGAGTTTTTTCTTTTCTACCAATCCCAACTGGTGTAGAACCACAGGCAGGGTGTGGAGCCTCCCCATCCCACCTTCTCTCATACTCTGGACCTGCTATATTGATAGATGAGGACTTACAGGAAATGATCTGTCTGGGCACAATCTCTCCCACAAGCTTATGCCCAGCATTTTATTATTCTTAAATGATCTCAAATAGGGTGGAAAGGTGAATTTAAATTAAAAATATAAATACATACATATATATATACATAAGTATCTGTACATACGTGTGCGTGTGCATAAATATATTCTTCTGGATACAAAAAATCTATTATTACTCAAATACTATTTTCATAGCACTGGTCTGGAAATGGGGTTTCACAAAGCAATGTAAATTAAAAAAAAAAAAAAAAGTGGGGATGGGCTCTGAAGTTGAAGGCTGTCCCCAAAGCCTCGCTGTAGCTGTAGGCCAAAAGAATTGGCACTGTAATAGGTAAAAGACCTAAGACACAACTGTGTAAACGTAAGTAAATATGGGACACAAAGAAAATATAAGCAAAGAAGGAAGGATTTAGATCAGCTATAATGAAGCATGAATGACTTAGAAATAAGAATGTGGTGGCTCTAAGGAGTTTTGTTTTGTTTTTCATAAAATTTTTACTTGAAAAAATGTTTTACAAAATGCCATTCTTCTACAATCAAAGAAACTTTCCATAGCGTACATGTAAGCTTTCTGCCTTAGACATACAGTATGACATTCAAAGGGCAGAGGTTTTAAAACAGCCACCTAACTGCAAAACCTACACCATAAGTAGTTTTTTTTTTTTAAGTGCCTTTAAAATGCTAAAGCAAGTAATGAAATATAATTGTTGAATCTATTTGAAACTTTAAAAGTTTAAAATGATCCATATGGTATGTGCAACATCACAGCTGGTACAAAACTGCCTGTATTGAAACAGAAAAACAATGCATAAGAACAGTATTCTTTGAAAAACGATTCGAAATGCTGCCACTGCATCATAAGGCAAACTTAGACAAGGGTGTTGACAGTATTCAGGGGATTAACAAAAGAAGCTGAACATTAAATTATTCCAACAGTTACTTTATTTTTAATACCACTTTAAAGATAAAGAGAACTTGCTGTCAAGTTAACTCAGCATCCCTTATTTCAAACTACATGTAATGTATTTTGCTCTATATATCCTAAAATGCAAAACTAGGTTTAAGGATGTAAATTCCCATTTCCTAGGCAGAGCCTAGTTTTTCTGTTGCAATCTGGCAGCTTTGAACTTGGAATCCCTCTTGGTAGTTTCTTCTGATACACCTACAATAATTCTTTCCCATCTGGAATAGTGGCTAGCGTAGGATGCGCAATGGCTGGAGGAGCTCAGGAGGGTGATAAAAATTCTTTTTCTATTACAATTCCAGAAAAAGCCTCAGATGTTCCTGATAAGGGCAAAAGTTTCTTTTGATGATTTTGTTGTTCTGTAAGGAGTTTTTTATGCTAGCCTCAGGCAATGGTCTAAAAGATAACAGAGAGTGGAGAGGCACCTTCGAATGCAGTGACAGGAGCATCCAGGTTCAAATAACGCTCGGAAAAGTTTTGGATCCCAATGGATTATAGCAGTATTTTCTATGTTGTGTTCCAGGGAATAGTAAAGGTAAAATAAGTTTCATGGTGGGAGCGGATGTGACTCAAGCGGTTGAGCGCCCGCCTCCCACATGGGAGGTCCGGGTGCCTCCTGAAAAACAAAAACAAAGAAGCAAAACAAATGAAAAAACCATCTCAGGAAAAAAAAAAAAAAAAAAGAAACAACTCAGAGAAGCCGATGTTCAGTGGTTGAGCGCCGGCTTCCCACACATGAGGTCCTGGGTTCAATCCCCAGCCTCGGTACCTCAAAAAAAAAAAAATTTTTTTTTTCATGGTAAAATAAGTTTGGGAAACACTGGGTAGAGCAAAGTTAAACAATTTACTGCAGGAATCCTGCATCCTTATGGGTTCCATAAAGCCCCAAGAGAGTTGTGTTTTAACTTTAGCTAGGATGCTCAAGCAAATACCATGAATGTGCTGCTTAAACAATGGGAACTTATCAGCTATGGTTTAGGGCTTTGAGGCTAAGAGACAGTCCAAATCAAGGCACCATCAAGGCAATCTTCTCCCCAAAGACTGTGGCGTGCTGGGGGTGACTGCCGGAAACCCTCGGCTCCTCTGTCACGTGGCAAGGCACACGACAGCGTCTCCTGGTCCGCCCTTCGTTCTGGTTTGTAGATGTCCAGCCTCTCGCCTCCTGTGGCTCTGTCTGAATTTCACCCTTATAAAGGATTCCCGTGACAGGATTAAGACCCATCCTGATTGAGGCGGCCGCACCTTAACTGAAGTGACCTCATCAGAAGGTCCTTCTCACAGCGGGTTCACATCCACAGGAATGAATTAAATCTAAGAACATGTACGTACAGCTTCAAACCACCACAATGGGGTTGTAGCATGCAGTCTTTCTCGAACTTCCGTGATTACAGAATCCTTCACCCCCGTGACAGGAGCGGCTGCTTCTCCTTGGATCACACTTGGAGAGCCGGTGGATCAAAGGAAACTTGGCTACCTTGAGGGACATACCCCTGATGCTCAAGGTGACGCCAGCCGGGACTCGGTCAGCCCCCCGTGCAGCTGCCGCAGCCAACAGCGAGGGGGCTGCAGTGCGGGGACAATGAAACGAGCGCCCGGCTCCAGCCCTCGTGAGCTGTGCAATCTCAGGCATAAAGTGAGTGCGCACCTGTCTGCACGGGCTGTTGTGCAGATGACATGGCGAGCACTAGGCTAAGCGCTTCACAAGGTGAACAGTCAACGCATATTAACCGTCCTACAAATTACAGGTCTGGCATCAAGCGGCTTTTCCCACATTGACAACTCTTGATGACCGAAAACAGACAGGAGTAAGGGAAAATCAGAAACAGCCGCTGTTTTCAACTTCACTCACACAAATCAACGTCCTCACCTGCCAGGCGCTGCGGCATCAGAAGTCGGCTCTGCCTGATATCGCACTGGCTCCTCCTCCAGTGCCGCTGACCCACGGTCAGAAGAGCAGGTCTGAGCGTCACCCCTTCTCCCTGGCCCATGCCCTCTAGGTGGACGGACTCATCCGGCCAATTCAGCAAGCCCTGCAAGGCCACCTTCACGAAGGGCTCAGTTATTTAAGAGCTCAGTGAAAGTTTAAGAACCTTTACTGCCAAATAACGAAGACAACAGAAAATAATGAAGACCTTTATTTTCACGTCACTGTCTTAATTCCATGTAGCCACTGCTAGTGGAGCATAACAGAAGAGTTCTCTACAATCCTTGATTCTGGAATTGCTCGACATAACAAACATATCACCTTGAAGAGTTAAACAAGTAACTTTTTCTAAAGCCCACTGGTGCCCCAAGGAAGGCAGCCAGCTCCTTCGTCTCCCCTTTTCCCACCCTTTTCTCTTTGACCTTGGTGTCTCCATTCAACGGCAAAGGATTCAGGCAGGTGGCTGGCTCGTTCTTATGCTGCTATAGCCTCATCCCGAGTTCCCTCCAAGGTCAAGAAGAAAGAAAATTCCGTCTTCCTATTTCCCAAAATGGAGAGCCACAAAACCAAAGTTTGAAAAACAAAAACACAAAACAAAAAACAATCAAAGCAATGTTGGGAGCACAGCTACTTTACATATGCTTACATTTTCACTGCCCCATTGGAGTTCCAAGAGACTTCTCCTTTAACCATCATCATGATTTTTCTCATCATTCAGAGTGGTAGACTTAGACAGGAAGAATTAACCAAACTAAAAGGGGAAAAAAAAAAAAGCTAGCCCTATGAAAAATCTGCCTGAGACGCAGCTCCAAGGAGAGGAACACAACAGCACTGACCTTCCCTGCCTACCTTCCCCTTTGGTTCCTGTCCACACGCTCCTTTCTAGATCCTTGGGCATCACAGTTGTCTAAAGGCCACGGTTCCAGGAAGAAGGGTCCCGAGGCCTTAGGGGAGCTGGAGCTGCTCCGGCTCCTGGGGGGCAACCTGGGCTGGCACTGCGGGCACCACCAGGTGAGCCTCTGGAACCCACCTGGGGGCCCCAAGGCCTCCTTCACGACTTGGTGCCCGGCAGGGCAGCGCTCTTTCTGGTAGATCTGCGGGTGCTGCTGTCTGCCCTGGAACTTTCCCTGAAGCCAGTCCGTACTGAACTCCACCACGTGCTCCACAAGGGACTCAAGCCTGGAAGGACTTAAGAGGGAACCAGGAGAAAGCGGGTGGATTCCAGCTCTGTACAAGGCTTCATTCTTGATGATATTCCCTGAAATAAAGAAAGGAGACGGTAAGAGAAGGGAAACGGACACATGCCACATGAAGCTGGTCAAAAAAGCTAACAGAGCACGCGGAAGCCGCTGTGATGCCAGCAGAGGCCACACTAGGAAGAGCCTGGAGGCGGCCGTCACTTACTGTGGGTCGTGCGCAAGTCATTCAGTCGGAGTCAGTTTCTGCCTGTAAAATAGGTTTGATAATACCTGCCTTTAAGGTTTGTGTGAAGATGAAGTTAAACGAAAGTTACAGATCCTGTTATAGCAAAGTGGTTATAAAAAGGGGCTCTGGGATCTGACTGCTTGGATTTAAATTCCAGCTCAACCAGATCCTAGCTACGTGATGCTGGCAAGTTCCTCAGCCTCTTTAAGCTTCAGTTCCCTCTTTGGTAAAATAGAGATAGTTTAGGGGGCGGATGTGGCTCAAATGGTTGGGCGTCCGTCTGCCATATGGAGGGACCTGGGTTTGATCCCCGGGACCTCCCGGTAAAATAAATATATATATACATATAGAAGGCGCATGGGCTGCCAGGCTCTGTGTGCCGGTGAGCCTCCAGGCCCCAGGAGCCAGGCAGCAAGATGATGACGTAAAAGGAGAGAGACAAGACGAGATGCTCCGAAAGCTCCGAAAACCAGGAGCCGAGGTGGCGCAGATGGCAGAACACCTCTCTCCTACATCGGAGGTCTCCAGGATCGAATTCTGGTGAAGACTGGAGGAGGAGGAGGAGAAGAGATGAAACAGACACAGAGAATTGCCCAGCAGATGGACACAAAACAGCAAATGGGGAAGGGGGGGCTTAAAATGGATCAAGTAAATAAATAAATCTTAAAAAAAAAAAAAATAGAGAGTTTATCTGGGTCTTGCGAGCAACAAAGGAGAATTCACAAAAAGTGCCGAGCAGAGTGGCCGGTACGTGGAGAGTACTCAGTCGACATGAGCTGTTATTATTTAAAATATCAAGCATAATGCCTAAAATATAGCAAGTGTTTAGGATATATCATTTTAGTATTTTTCCACTCCTGTCTCATTTTCGATGAAGCCAACCTTGAGTCCTAACTACCAGAATCAATCACTCTCTCCAAAACGTTCCAACAATCCTTTTCAACTTCCACTCTGCACTTATCACAGTCTGTCTTAAGTTATGGTGAGCTGAGTGCAGCTCTGCTGTACCACTAATGATGCCTCCTCAAAGAGAGAAGGCAAACTTGGCAGCCACACTTCTGCAGAGGACGAGTGGTCAGGACCTTTGGAGTCAACGGATGAATGAAATTACTCTTTCCACGAGTCTCATAATCACACTCCTGGTTATACCGCAAAACCCCAAGTTCACTGTCCGAGTCCCAGGATTCATACTGCAGTTACTCTACTTTCCAGCAAAGCCCCCAGGTGGGCTCTGCTTTGGGATCCTCACCTGAACTTAACAAGAACCCACCCTAAACCTCGTGATAAGCGTTGCTGCTGTGTGCCGCATGACCTCTCGCTATCTACACCCAAAAGGCCACTTCTGAAAGCCTCACTGCTCCCCAGGGCACAGAGACTCCCCAACCCTGACTTGAGAATGCAAGGCCCGTGTCTGGTGAACTACAGGCCCTCCCCGCACCCTCGGGAGCTGTGCCTGCAGTCGGCAAACCATGCCTTGGAGAGAGGTGGCGCCAAGCCCACCGACCCACCTACCGCTCAGCAGCCAACTACGTCCGCACTCATTCCCCTGCCGCGGGCAGTGAGAACAGCACACCCTGGTAGTCCAGCTAAACAGTTTTTGTATTTTTCAAATGGCTCAACTCTTCTTACGTCCCCAAGGCAGTCGAAATGCTCGTGGAGAGGGAGGGAGCCTACTGGTGTCCTCATGTAGACCCGACACCTCTCTGTGCTTTGGCCAGCAAGAAGCTCCATCTGTCCAGGAGCGATACCCATTAGCAAATGTACTACTCTGCATTAGCAAATTTCACTACTTCCAGGTCCTGGCAGACACTGATCAAGCACCTCCAATGTGCCAGGCCCCAGGGCCAGGCAGGGGCGGATACAAGGATGCATGAAAAATGACCTCTGACCTTTAGGGCAGGTTTAACCTGATAATGCAATTAGGCAGTGAGTTCTGAAGCCAGGAGTGAAGTTAGAAATTGCCTAATCTAAATCCCTTGGTTTTGAAATGAGGGAAATAAAGCTAAAGAGATTAAGGGACCTACTCAAGACCAAATAGTACTGGCGCAGGTGGAGCTGGGTCTCAGAGACAAGTGACTTTTCTCTTAACCACCGCTGTGGGGCTTCCCCTTTCTCAGATGCGTACCTAAGCCTGAGAAGTATCTCTGGTCCAGGAGTGTATAGCAGACAGGCTGAGCCTGGCCCAGAGCTTGCAAGGCGTGTCCTCGATGGAACTCTTCGGACAAGATGTCAGAGGTGGGTCTGACCACTGGGTGAGAGCTCCAAGACATCTGACAATTATAAAATGCCAGGAAGCCACCACTGCTGAAGTACAGGACCAACCTGGAAAGAAACAGAAGATCATAAGTGCATACAGCAGCCACAGTTTAGTCAGGATTAACCCGGAAAAGCAAAGGTTTCAAAAGAGAAGAGAGAGCTCTACCAGAATCATATAAATCTCAGGATTAAATGGAGTGATTAAAAAATATATACAGGGAAGCGGATGTGGCTCAAGTGATTGGGCTCCCATCTACCATATAGGAGGTCCAGGGTTCAATTCCCTGGGCCTACTGGTGAAAAGCAAGCTGGCCCACGTGGTGTGCTGGCCCATGCAGAGTGCTAGCTCAGGCAGGAGTGCTGGCCTGTGCAGACAGCTGGCGCAGCAAGATGACGCAACAAAAAGAGACACAGAAGAGAGACAATAAGAGATGCAGCCAATCAGGGAACTGAGGTGGCGCAAGAGACTGAGCACCTCTCTCCACTCCGGAAGGTCCCAGGATTGGTTCCTGGTGCCGCCTAAA
>JAQZBX010060817.1:0-17240 GCA_029593785.1 Cabassous unicinctus
CATTCTCACATATACACACACGCACACACACCCCTCTATGTAAAAGCTTTGCAGTTTTTAGAAAACGATTTGAAACTAAGTTGCAGATACCACACCCACTTGCCCCTAAATATGTTTATTTCCTAAGAATAAAGACATTCTCTTGCACAGACACAATACAATGATCAAAATCAAGGAATTTAACATTGGTACAATACTATTATCTAATCCACAGCCATATTCAAATTTGTCAATTGTCCCTATAAGTTCCTTTTTACTGTTTTTTTTTCCTGGTCCCAGATCCAGTTCAGAATCATGAATTGCATTACGTTGCTGGGCACCTTTTATTTCTTCAATCTGAACAGTTTCTTATCCTTTCGTTGTTTTCCATGTGGTTGAAATTTCTGAAGATTGCAGGCGGGTTATTTTGTTGAGTGGCTCTCAGCACGACTGTCTAATTAATGCTCATGATTGGATTCAGGTTATTCTTTCTGAAGGCAGGAATATCATATAAGCAATGGCATATTCTCTCCAGTGTATCATAATTGGAGGCACACAGTATCAGTTTGTCTCATTATTGGTCATATTAAATTTGATCAATTGGTTAAGGCATGTCTCCCAAATTTTCCCCTATAGAGTCACTAATTTTCCCTTTGTGAATTATAAGAAATTTGTGGTATTAATGAGAAATCAGTGATATATTTTGAGACTAGGTAACTAGCTTGTAACTATCCTCATCAAAATTTTACCAACTTGTTTTGGTGTCCAATGCAAGTGATAGTTGCAAATTAGTGATTTTCTAACTGCATTCCTTCTACATTTATTAGCTGACATTCTATAAGTAAGGGCTTTCCCTTTCTTATGTTTTTTTAATTCACTATAGTTAAATGTACTCATGGACAGCACAAAGCCATTTTTAAAAAGTTAGACCTTTTAAGTTGGTGCCTGCATACTTTTGACATGTTCTCAATTTTTCTTAAACATTTCCTTACCCTCTGACATTATATCACCATAGTTTCTTAAGTGTCAAAATAGAAGATGAAAACAAGTCCAGAATGATACCTATCAATTTCTGAAGGGGAAGAGTTATCATACATGATTATAAATATTTTATATTCTATTAATTTTTCCTGGTGTTTATCATATCCAAAAGTGATGCAGGTAAGTTCATTAGGCCTAAGGTCATTTTAGTTTTTGCCCAAAGAGCTTTCGACAGAAGACCTTTTCATATTTTCTGTGACTATACAAATCATTCCTGCAAATCAAACCCAGTAAAGATGTTGGGTTAAATATTTGGATTCAGTGAGACATGATCTGCTATAGATAGTGGAAAGTAATTATTTTCATTAAAATCTAAGAGGGGTTTAAGACCATAATCTAGACATTGCAAGTTAATTTTGTGACCTCCTAGTTCACTCTCACCAAACTCTTCCTGGACATTGGTGTCTCAGCCACTTTTGAATCATTCCAGTGATTGAAAGGAACAATTACATCTTTTCATGTATCGTAGCATGTTTTATTAAAGTCTTTTATTGACAGAGGATACAGCAGTCATACTAGATAATGAGGATGAGTAGAGAGAGATAAGTCAAAGTATTCTCTCATGTTATAAGGAATCAGCTTTTTCACTGCACTTGAGTAGGAACTATTACATTTTAAGAGCACTTATTTCACTAATGGATAGCACTGCAATTTCCCCTTTATGATGAACAGGTTTCCTTCTGAAATTCTATACCTTGGTCTCTGTTTTGATTCAAGAGCTGTAACAAATAGTGAGTCTGCTTACTCTCCAATATGGCAGTCCTAAATATTGGAAGAGAGCTCTCACACTCTGGTTTGGTCATTTGTCCTGGCTAAATATTTCCAGGTCCCACTTCCATGTTTCAAAAACCTGGTTTCACTGCTGATTTTCTTTATACCGAACACTCTGTTGAGTCAGTATCACAAAAGGCACCAATGCTGATTGGTTGTTTATGGCTACCTGGACCACTGTGGTTGAGAACAAGTAAAGGGTCATATTCAGGCTCTTTCAGAAAGGGTGCTGCCATTGATTACTAATGTCTGCCAGGATCATGTGGGAGAGCGTAGTGTTCATTTGCCAGCCTAGTTTAATGGCTTGGATATAATAGAAGTAGTCTAACCAGGTAGTGTATGTGCAATTATATATGAAAAGAAATTATTTTTCTAACATGGAATCTCTAAAAACATTTGTTTTAGCTTCATCACGCTATAAGCTCAGAATAAATTTGTAGTCAACTAAAATATCAAGAGTTTAGCTTACCCCATAACATGCTTTTATGGATCATGGCTTATTTTGTCATCTCACTATCACTAGAAGGCTTGGGAAATTCCTTGGTTGGAAAATTTGAGAATATAATGAGATTATATTAAAGAAATGTGTCAGCTTAACACTTAGGTTAAGAAAATTATCAGGCCAATGGTACAATGGGTGAGAACTTGCTTTGTTCATGTGAAGGTTATTTTGAAAGTTTCAAAATATAAGAAAACTATGTTAAGGTTTTCAAAGGAAAAGCTATATTTACATGTTTAATATTTATCTTCTGCTTACCTAACTGAAAACATGAAAGAAACTAAACCACACTAACAATTTTCACAAATGTTTGCTCTTCTGAAGTGAATTCATGTTTGTCTACCAAAATGTGCTTCTCCACCCTATGTTGTGAATGAAGACAATTTTTAGGGAGGAAATTATAGTAAAACCTGAAACTGTAGATTTAGCCTAATGGAAAAGATTTTTCAGAGACTGATTCTTTGATTAAATAAATGCTTTCTTCAGATGGGACTGATGTTAAAAGGTCTTCTACATTTTTTCCAGAGATTATAATAAGCTATATTCATAGCAGACCTATAGTCTAAAATGCTAACTTTTGAAAAAAGGAAAGGGTTGACAAACTACAAAATACAGGTAGACATAGCTGAAGGAAAAAAGCAAAAAGCTTTGGTTTCCACTTATTCAAACAGTCTCGTGTTACAACATGTTGAGTCACTCATATTCCATACAGTACTCACTGAAGATAGCATCCTGGTAATATTCCCAAGAATACTGTCTTCCTAAAGAGGATATGTTTCTACTGGAAAAGGAATACTTTTGAGCAGTTGGTCACTATTTGATTTTCAATAAAAAATATTCATCATGGTAAAAAAAAAATCATGAAAATTCAAATATTTTTCTTTACCTAACTGTCGTAAGAGGATGGTTTGTTCTCAGCCTAGTTTGTGTTCATTGTCTTTGGTGAACCAGCAGAAATATGAATTCCACCGAAAAGAGAAGTGCCAATTGTTATCTCCCAATGATCCTTTCTCAATACTGAGGATTCTACAATGAATATCTCCTACTTACAACTCCATAGAATTCTGACAGAGATAAACAGACATGGGCTACAGCTGCTGTGGTGAGACCAGAGTGGACAATCATCATAACAGCTTGCGTTGGCAAAGACAATTTCCCATTCCTGTAACAGAGACAGAGACACTACCAGGATGCAGCTTGATTATTTTCGTGGCCACTAACAGTGTCTTCAGGCTGCCAAGGGATGAGAAAACCTGCTTTACTAAGTGGCTGGGAAGCCTTAAAATTCTGCCCTACACCTAAGGAGGGGGCTGCCACCTCCCTTTTCCTTTGGAAGACCCCAGGAAGAGCCTGAGGCTCAGGTGTTCTCTTGCAAAGGGACTGGCTGTAAATGTGGTGCTGCCCTTGATTCTCCTCAGCCCACTGGATTACACAGTGTTTAAGACGGTGCCTGTGGCAGCCACACTAAAAAGAAACAACACGACAAACAAAGGGACATCTTTCTATTGTGTACTTGAAACGAATGCCGCTGAAAATGTTAGACTGATTAAAAAGGACAAAATTTATGTGGTATATCTATATATATGTATGTAACTGGAAGGAGCTGGAAGATGGAAACTCAAACTGGCAAGTGAACTTGGAGAAACACAGTGCAATGAACATTAATTACACACTAAAACAAAGCAGTTTGCAATGAGACATCTTTAGGAGCTATTTAAGCCCTATCTAAATTCCCATTTCCAGAAAATAGGACTGAAAAAACATTTAATGAACCTTTCTATATCATGCAGAACTGGCATTTATTACCAGAGACTATGCATTGTACAATGAAGTAGGGCCAGCTTTTAAAATAAGTTCTTTGCATTGCTTGTTGTTGAATTATAGATTGAATCCCCAAGTTTGCTTCCTTCTAACTCTTCTAAGAAAACTCATAAGTACCTGGTAATTCTGTCCTTGCCTTAAAAGCTAGCTAACAAGGGCTTGCTAGGGAAAATCTGCCCCATGGCCTATCAGTTTTTCTTTTCCCTCTATTAAGAGGCAGCCCAATGAAAATGATATTATTATTTAGAGGAAGAAGTGATTGTTCCTTGGCTCCTGTTGAGATTTCTATTCACCTCTGTTACAACACGTAACACGTTTTGCCATTATCATTTCTACCTTCCCTACCAAATTAAGAGTTCCTTGACATAAAGACATAGAAATAATATTTGTGGTGAATTCAGGCCCCTCTAAATGTCAGATCCTCTACAAACATTATTTTATCATCAAAAATCCTGCGAGATATGTTTTGTTACTCCCATTGGGATGTCAAAGGTATGAAACTGCTGGCACCTTTTCCGGAGCTTCAGCTCTGAAAACTGCGTGCGTGTGTGTGTGTGTGAGAGAGAGAGAGAGACAGAGAGAGAGAGACAGAGAGAGAGACAGAGAAAGAGACAGAGAGACAAAGTGTGTATAGTATATAATGAGAGAAAAATTAAGTGCCCAGTTTTAATTTTTAACTACATTACACAATTCAAACTTTATTTTCCAATATTTGAAGTTATTTTTCATGAATGACAAAGAATATTAGACTGACGTTTTTAATGAGATCAGCCCAGACATAGTAATGATGATGGAATTAAGGCTTATAAAACCTGTTTCAGAATAGTCTGGTTCTGAGTCATGTTACAAAGATAAGAGCGCCATTATCTTTTATCATTTATACTTTGGAGCCACTATTTTATGTATTACTCTTCTATACATTATTAAATTTCATTTTAAGTGGAAAATGTTAATATTTAATTTATATCTAAAATGCTATTAATACTAATATTGCCTTTTTACTTTCTAAAGGGAAAACTTTCCAAGTCTAATTTGAATCTTAACTTTTGTTTCTGCACTGTTTGGAAAAGTATGCTCTAGTGGCATGGATTACCCTAAAAGAAAGATAATTCAAAAGGAATTCATGTCTAACCTGAATTATGTTTGGGGATTTATTCCTAATATGTGAGGAATTTGTGACAATTAAACCACAGGTGTGAAGTGCAAGTGTCCTTGAAGACTGGATTCAAGCTAAGCAGGAGGTTTTTTACCCCTTCAGCAAACCTCTTCTTACTTTTCCCCTTCTATTTCATCACCTCTGAGAGACATGCAAGGGCTTTTCATAGGAGGAGTTGCTTTGATCTTCTTAGATGTATTTTGCTCTTCTGGATGTTCACACATAGAAAGTAGATGTAAATGGACTAGAATGAATGAATGAGTAAACTTGGGCATCTGATTTTTCAAATTCAAAATCAAGTTTTAAGGCAGTTATTTGAAATTCAGGTTGATTTCCAGGAAGCCGTTTCTTTGTCTCTTCTCTATGGTTCCACAATGCCCCATGCATGCTAGCATTTAACACACTGCATGGAAACTGTCTTCACATATGTCAGTGGATTCCCAACTGGATTCCCAAGAGAGTCGGCATTTTTGTGCCCCTCGCACAAAGTACAATGCCTGGTACTGACCACATGCTGAAATGTTATAGAACCATCACGAATCCTAAAAACTTTAGCACACATGGTGCCTGGATCTCCAGATCTACTGGAGTGATGTTTTAAATCTGCAATGTAGCCATTTTCTAGTATTAGCATCAATATAGGGAGAACTAGCAGCAACTTGAAAAAAATAGATTATTCAGCCCCCTCTTGACCACAGTGTTAGAGGTTCTCCTGACTTCAAGATGATTATCCCATTTCCCATAAAAAATGAGGATGCATCTGGAAATAAGAATCCTGGGGAATCTCCATCCAGATGTTACCTTGCTGAAGAGATATTCAGGTGGAATCGCCCATAGAGCCCTCTTTGGAAGAAGAGGTACCCACATACCACTCGTCTCATGGAGAAAAGAAAGGGTTAAAGACAGCTCTGCTCAACCATTTCCTCTCTGCACTCCTGGCGTCGGAGTATACTAATTTTTTCCTACTTTTGCTTCCTCCTCTCTTTATGTTTTCCCTTCTGTTTCCACCACCTGGGAAGAAGGCTCTTCCCTTTCACCCAAGGTTTCCAAAACATGGGTGAGGAATTGTGTGTGAGACGCCCCCCCCGCCTAAGTCTGTTCACTCAGTAGGAACTGTGGGGAGCTTTCCTCCAAACAGTTCCTCAACATGGCAGACTTCTGGAGTTTGGGCAAAACAGTGATTTTGTTTGAATCTCTGTGCTTTTAGCCAAATTGCTTTCAGGCGAGTTGTGGTTATATGGCCAAACTATGTTCATGTCGTCCTTATGTAGCAATTGCCACACTCACACTGAGCAAAACAGATCAACAAAAACTGGCAGTTAACAGAGAAAACATTTGAAAGCTCCTGGTCCTGCAGGTGAGCTGGGGTCACTGCTTAGGCTAGGGGTGGTGTCCACCGAGTCTCCACATGATGCCCCATTCTTCTGTGGCCAGTGGCTCCCTGGGACATGCCTGACTGAAGGGGATCACAAGAATGCACCAGTGTGAGTGGAAACATGGGAAGCCTCTGAAGCTTCGGCCCCCAGCTGGGCCACAGCCATCTCTCTCACTTTGCTTTGGCAAATATGAAGTCTCCTCACCCAGTGTCAATAGGGCAAGAAGGCAATGTAGCTCACCGCCCACAGGGGTGGTGTTGCAAAGTCAACAGAATGCGTGGGTGCGTGACTCTAGGACAGGGAGAGCTGGAAGAAATGAGAACAATGGTTCAACCTTCCACACACAGTTACTTATCATAGTTCTCTGTAAACTCTTAAAGGTCAGGGATATGCTTATTCATTGATTCATTCTCCCCAGCGGTAGGAAGAACATAACGAAAAAGCTTGAGTTAAACTAAAATACATTGGGGAAAAATAAAAACATGGTTCTCGGGCTTTATAAATACAGTTTTTGTTAGAAATGAGATCAAAACAATTATAACAATTGCATACTTAAACACATATCCAATATGTGTATTCAAGAACTTTTTAGTAACAAAAAAATATGTAACTTTCTAGGGATGACCCAGCAATTAAAGACCAGGAAATCTGATTTTGTCCCATAACCATAAACTGAGTTCACTATGTTCAGTTGTTAAAAAAGCAAAATACTTAAAACTATTTAAACATCAAGTCTGCATGATCCCAAAGAATAAGTCTGAGTAATTATTTTGACTGTTTTTTCATGAAATCAACTGAATCCAATGAATACACAGTTTGTCAGGCAGTGGAACTCATAACCTCTGTGGCTGTGCTTGATTAAGAACTCCTGGGAAACTTCATACATGTCAGAGCACTGTACACATCTAAAGAGGCTTGGGAGATTTAGAGTAGAAATGAGCTCCTTATACTCCCAAATACCATTGAGAAAGACCAGAGAGTGTAACACGGGTTTCATCGCAATTTGTATCTATCTCTTTTCTAAGCATTTAATCTCTGATAGCAGTTCATGTGTTATGGGGCCTCTGATCTGTGTGAGCATGTAGTGTTGAGGAGGTAGAGGGATCATTTATCCCATTGAACTGCCTCTGGCGAATAACAGCAGGAGCTCTAAGCCATTATTTAAGAATGTTAGCAAGGATTACATTCCAGGAACCCTCCAGTTTCCATTGGTTTGAGTGCTACAGAGATTCTCAGGCTTCAGCTGCATCTGGACTTTCTGGTTTGAACTAGCTGCAGAAATTTAATGCAGCAGCACATACTGAATTCAGTTGCTTTGTTTTGGGTGGGTTTTTCCCTCTGAAAATGACAAATGTATGGACACCCAGACCAAGTCTTACCACATATCAGGGGGTACGTCAGACTTATAATGTGAAAATTTTTTCTCAAAATAGAGGTTGCTTAGGTATTGACTTGATTGTCCTGCCTTGGATATCTGTGATTGCTGAAGAAGAATGAGACAATGATAATCCACGCTCGGTGGCGATGCTCCAAAGTGTGTTCACCAATTGTAACAAATGCACCACACGAATGAAGGATGTTGTTAATGTGGAAATTTGTGGGAGGGGTTGGGAGCGGGGCATATGGGAATCCCCTATATTTTCTATGTAACATTTATGTAATCTAAGTATCTTTTTAAAAAAATTAAAAACTATATCAAAAAAAAAGAATAAGATAATGATCTGAGGTAATCACTTCTAGCCAGGTCTATATAAGACTCAGCCCGGAAGTGGGCTCCCTAAGCTGTCAGCTCTTGCTTTGAGAAGCGTTATTAGGTGAAATCAGGGGTTGGGATGATTACATTCACAGCTGCATATTTAACCAACTGGGCAAACACTTACTCCTCATAATATGCTAAGCAGGGCTCCATGTCCCTTTTTCCAAGAGGAGATTGCAATATGAATTAAATACTGGATTTTGTATTCTGTAATGCATGCAGTACTCACCAAAGAATGTTCTTGCGACATTCCAGATGTTTCTAGTGTGGTCAAACTATCAGAATTACTTTCCCCTAGACATTATATGTACTATATGTAATATGTAATTATATGTAAGTATGTATGTTTGTGCACGTGTGTGTGTTTCAGATGTTGACTCAAAGGTGAACGTGAGTAATTTATTTGGGGTGGGATCCTAGGAACCTTTGGTGGAAGAGAGGGGATGTAAGAAAAGGGAAGGAGATTATAAAGCGTGCTTCATCCAGCAAGTTACTACGATGGGCAACTGGAGCTTAATCCCACTGGAGGTCCAGGGGAACAATGTAGAACACACACCTCAGAGCTCTCCCTCCCAAGAGGGTAGGGAGCCTGGGCTGGTTGTTACCAGCCCCCATCAGCCGCGGGCTGAGGCCTGCTTCTGTGGATCATTAACTCCCTGGCTCTTTAAGCATGCTTTGTCCTAGGCCAGAGCAGGCTCCTAAGCTGGAAAAAGCCCTGAGGCAGAGAGATTCTACCTTGGAGTTGGAAGTCAGACCAGAACAATGTGCATGGGAATTGTAAGGACCAGGGGAATATGGGCAGGATATCTATTCTAAAGTTTAAGTCTTAAGTAAGTCTATGACTCTGTGATTATGTCTATGACTATAACGATGTCCATGTCTACAACTACGTCTACGTCTACACCTATGACTATGGATGTCTATGTCTGTCTGTGACTCTGCCTATGTCTGTATCTATGTCTATTCCTGTACATTTATATCTAAAGATATGTGTGTATGCATGTATTTACAAACATATTGTGACTTCGTCAAAGAAAATCCTAATAAAATCTACAATGCCTGGACTTTACAGAACACTTTGATAAATAAACAAGGCTAGAGATCAACTACCACAAAACCTTAAATATCTAACCATTTGTAAATGAAGAAGCATGTGGCAGTTTGAGATTATTTTATGAATCCCAAAAAGAGAAAGATTATGTTTTTAAACTATCCCTGTGGGTGTGATACACTTGGATTGCATTACATTTCATTGGGGGACTTTGATTAGATTACTTGATAAAATCTCTTTAGGGCTTTGGATTGGACTATGTCAGTGGGGCATGATTCATGTTGAGTCTCTGCGCCCTTGCTGGGTCTGATAAAAACGGGGACACAGATAGACAGAGGAAAAGGAAGCCGCCATATTTGATCCTGTCATGTGAGAGAGGACTGGAGGATAGCTTAAGCACGAAGCCCCCAAGAGGCTGGGCCCATGGAGAAGCTCAAGAAGAGACAAGCCCTATGCCAATTTTGCATACAGCTGTAGAAAGGCAGAGACCTCGGCAGAGATCGGTGACCATCTTGCTTTACCATGTGGGAACGGACTTTGGTGAGAAAGCTCTTGTGGTGCCTTAATTTGGACTTTCCATGGCCTTGGAACTGTAAGCTTTTACCCCAGATAAATCCCCTTTATAAAAGCCAACCCATTTCTGGTTCTTTGCATTGGCAGCCCTTTGGCAAACTAAAACAAAGCATTCTATTAAACAGCCCCCAGATCAATGGAAAAATAGCAACAGAAATGTCTCTAGAAAACAGTGAAAAATTTCATTCTCTTTGCAAAAGTCTATATACCTATTAATAGCCATCTAAGCTTTCATTATTAAAAAGATTGAGGTTAAATTAACTGAATTCATCATAAGAAACTAGAAAAAATAGAATTAAAAAGATATGATAAAGGGAAAGAATAAGGATAAAAATAGAAATAACTAAATATAAGTTTAAATAGAAATCATAAATAGATCCAAACACTTTGTTTAAATTAACCTTGAAACAGAAAAAGTGCTAGCAAGTTAAAGGGAAAATAAGAGGAATCAAAAAAATAAAAAGAAATAAAAAAGGTGATGTAACCACAGATTCTAAAGAGCTTAAGAGAATTATAAGAGAATGTTTTGTGCAACTCTATGGAAATGAGTAAGAGATACCTGAAGGGAATGGTTTATTTCCTGGGGAAAAAAATCTAAAACTGCTTCCCAAACAGTGAGAAAACTGAACCTACAAATAATCAAAGAAAGTGTTGAAAAGGTAATTAAAGAGATGTCAGGTTAAAAAATAATATACATCAGGCCCAGATGGTTTCACAGCTGAGGTCTATTGAAGTTTTAAGAACAAATCATCTCTATATAATGTCAACCCTTATAGGCTGCAGAAAAAGCTGGAAAACTGCCCAATTTTATGATATTAGCATAACTTAATGCTCAAACTTGCTAAGATGACTGCAAAATAACTGAAAAACTATAGAATAATTGCATATGATTACTCTGCATGCCTAGATGCAAAATTTTTGAATCAATTATTAATCAATAGAATCTAAGATATTGAAGAGAATGGTCAATATTTTAAATCCAGGACACAAGGGCAATTTAAAATGATTTACTCTATTATTAAATTAAAGGAAAAGAACATTTGTTTACATTCATGGTGGCTGATGATGGAGAGGTATTTGATAAGTTCAGCAGCTCTTCCTAAGAACAGTATAAGACAGGACTATGAGAAAATGGCCTAATCATGAAAAGGACCTCTTACCAGCAAATATCATAATAAAGAAAGGAACAATGATTTATTTCTTTTAAGGCAAGGAAAAACAGGGATGTCCACCATCACTGCTCTTATTCACATAGTTTTTTAGATACTTGCTAAAGCAAAATGCCCAACAAAATGAAATACATTTCAAAAGATACAAAAATGTTTAGTATGAAGATGCTAACATTAGATTCTTAGAAAATCAAAGAAACACAATTAAAGGTAATTAAGAATTAGTGGCATAATTTAGTAAGATAAATTATACAAGCCAAATATTAAAAAATGCTCTTCCTATCCTAGCAATATCCAGTAGCCATATTAGAAAAAAAAATATTCCCAATAGTAGTCAAAACTACAGAATATATATATATATACCATGACCCAAATAATAAATATAGAAATATAAAATGTTTCTGGATGGGGGGATGAAAAAAATGGTGCTTAAAAATCAATGTATGAATACAATAAAATTTTGTGCAGAATTTTTAATAGAATGGAAAGTATATGGTCAAAGATGTAAAAACAGATGCTCTCTCCCATCTCCCAGGTCCATGTTAGTGAAACCAGAAAATATAAAAATGCCTAACCCACTGCCATCCAGCTTGCTTCCCTGTGAAAGGCGTCATGTGAAACGAGGGAGGAAGGCAGAGGAAGCAAGATGGTACAGCACACTGAAACCAGGCAAGTCGTCTCCATTCTCCAAAAATACCTCTCCAGGACGCAAACAATTCCGCTTAGCGTGCTTAAGGGATAGTCATATAAGAGCATGGAATGTGGAGAAAGCTAAGGCACACAACCGTGTAATTCAAGGACGTCAACCACACAGACTTCCAAAAGGCATTATTAAGATTTTCTCGCTGTACACTGCTTTTACTCACTACCGTATTTAGTGTCTGCAGGTGCAATGAGAATTGGCAGGTGGAATTGTATTTCCCTTTTCCAGTTGGTAGAATAAAGTGCCAAGTTTACTCATGACTGATGGTGGAATGTGCATTTGAAACTCAAGACACATTATTCCACAGGGTTATTTTAAGGTTGTAGACTCTGGCGGTTTTTCACTGTCTTTCCTTAATCCTGAGGTAGTTTTGCAGTGTTTTCTTTTTTCCTTAAGTTAGTGATGTTTTAAGAATTGAAATTTATGTTTTGTTTACATTCATTTTCTTCTATATGATTTTCTGTAGGGGAAGATTTACTCTATCTGCTAATCATTTGGCATTGGACACGAGATGGTGTGTTTCAGTAAAGCCTGATCATAAATATTTCCCTCTGGAATTCCATAGTCCACTCTCTCCACTCTGAACTACACTGTGCCTCTTGAGTTGTAGCATTTCAAAGGCTTCCAAGGAGGTGGAAGATATTTCCTTTTAACTGGAAATAATTTTAAATTAAATCCTTGAGTTATTTCATTTTTTTCGCCATATATTCTTTTGTGCATATAAAAAGTGCTTTCTTAAAATAAACATTCTGGGTGATGTGTATCAGTACAGCCTTATGTTTTCAACCCATTATTGAGGATATTTTTTAAAACCAACACAAAAATATTGAAGGTTCCAGTCCAATGTTTTGATAGCTTTAATTCAAACTATTGTGAAAGGAATGGATGATTTAAAAAGAACATTTTAAAAATAGCTAAACAACCTCTTCATCCTGAAACACTCCCTAGACTTGTTGTAACTCAAGGAAGCCCAGTTAGGCGAATCACCTTCTGATGACTACAGAGCCTCCAATCCTCGACTGTTTCACAGAAGGTGATCAAATTCGTAACGATAACAGGATCACCATTCCGTATTAGAAGCTTAAACGTCTGCATGAAGTACCTGCTCTGAAAATCTATTTTTAAAGGTGTGCAGATAGCAAAAGACTGCATGAAATACTGCAAAGTAAAGAGTTTTCTGACAGATTTCAAGAGACATCTACTGAAATTTGAATGAAATATTATAGATGTTCTCCTATCTACTTGGCAATAGATAGCGAGGGAAGCAGACCAATTCTTTTTAACTTTATTTTGTACATTTAATAATTGAAAATAGAAACAATTAAAAACTAAAAAGTAAACACAGATGAATAAATACATACATTTCTCAATTAAATGTACTGGGTATATATAAATTTTTTTTTTTAATCAAACAATATGATACACAATATAATTAGTTCATTATAGCATAACAATACAGCACTTGTCATTTTGTGTCTGGCTTGCTTTGCTCAACATAATGTCCTTCAGGTTCATCCATGTTGTCATATGCTTTACGACTTCATTTCTTCTTACAGCTGCATAATATTCCATCGTGTGAATAGACCACTATTTGTTTATCCATTCATCTGTTGATGGACACCTGGGTTGTTTCCAACTTTTGGCAATGGTGAATAATGTTGCTATGAACATCGGCAGACCAGTTCTTAACTTCATTTTTTCCCATGGGTGTTTCTCTAAATGCGAATTAAAATAGGCATTCTTCGGCAACTCAACATAATATTTGTTTTCTCTAAACTTTACCTTGCAAGATGCCATATGCAGTTTATGACCTTTATCATCATACTTTAACATATATAATTAACATGGATCAATAGATGAAAAAGAATACAAAAGTAAACTAAAACTCCCAAGAATGAAAAATTTTAAAAATCTTTATTTTGTATATAAAATTTAAATGCACAAATGATTTCAAATAAACAATCTATATCTTTACACACGAATGACATTTTAATTCTATTTCTTAAAAAAATTAAAAACAATCACACTAAACAATATCTGTTCAGACTCTGATTAGAGAGGCTGTGGCAAAGGATCTCCATCTGATTACTTAATGTTTCCCGGTGCTATGAGGGGTGGAAACCGCGTGCACTATATAACAGACGTGTTCTTAGAGTCTAAGAATGCTTCCCTGATGCCAGTCTGGGCTGACGTCTAGCATGGAGGCATGGCATACTGTTAAACATCAGGACAGTTTATAAGACTTTGTTGCCTCAGAGCTTATACATCTTTAAGTTTTATGTTTCAAATATGAAAAAAGAAAGCCTGTCTTCAGACACCACAGACTTAAAAATCACGCTTGCCAAGAGTCAGGATTAGAAAGGCCCTGTGAGGAAGACATCTCACAGACACCGTCAGTGGGCAGAGTTTGCACTTACAAGCCTTGTTTCATTCATTTACTTGATGGATCAGTGAATTGCAATTGATCAAAGATTTAAAGACAAGTTAAAATTCATTAGAGTCTTCAAAGGCAAGGCATCAAAATACCAAGGATTGTCCATCAGTAAAGCACCTAAACGATTGTCCAGCTATTTGGCATTTGGCAATACACCCATTTTGACAGAGCTTAAATGGGATCAGTTGGATTGAAAAGGATTGCTTAATATAGAACCAATGAAATAAGCAGAATGTTTTCCAAGGCAGGGTTCCCAATCCACCCAGAGGACAACGCTTTGGGCTTGTCTCCTGGCAGGGGTTGCCTGCACATCCCTAAAATATAAAGGACTATAAGGGGATACTATGAACAACTGTATGCCAACAAATCAGATAACCTAGAAGAAATGGACAAACTCCTATCACACACAAACTACCTACACTGACTCAAAAAGAAACAGAAGTTCTCAACAAACCAATAACCAATAAAGAGACTGAATCATTAATCAAAAACTTCTCTAAACATAAAATTCCAGGACCAGATGACTTCCTAGGGGAATTTTACCAAACATTCCAAGAAGAATAGACACTACTCCTGCTCAAACTCTTCTGAAAAATTGAAAAGGCAGGAACACTCTCTAGTTCTTTCTTCAAGGTCAACATCACCTTCATACCAAAGCCAGATAAAGATACCACAAGAAAAGAAAATTATTACAGACCAATAACCCTTATTACTGTAGATGCAAAAATCCTCAACAAACGCTAGCAAGCCAAATCCAACAGCATATTAATAGAATTATACACCATGCTCATGGGAGTTATCCAAAGTATGCAAGGATGGTTCAACATAAGAAAATAAATTAATGTAATACACCACATCAACAGAATGAAGATTAAAAAAAACCACTTGATCTTCTCAACTGATGCAGAAAAGGCATTTGATAAAACACTGAGAAAAACTAAGAAAACTAAGGAATAAAAGGACATTTCCTCAATGTAACAAAGGGCATATATGAAAAATTCACAGCTAACATACTGAATGGTGAAAGACATCTGTAACAAGACAAGGATGCCCACTGTCACCACTGCTATTCAACATTGTACTGGAAGTTCTAGCCAGAGCAATTAGGCAAGAAAAAGAAACAAAAGCCATCCAGATTGGAAAGGAAGAAGTAAAACTTTCCTTATTTATAGATGATGTGATCTTATACACAGAAAATCTTGAAAAATTCACAACAAAACTCATAGAGTTAATAAATGAATCCAGCAAAGTGTCAGGGTGCAAGATCAACACCCCAAAATTAGTAGTGTTTCTATACACTCATAAAGAATATTTGGAAGACAAAAATCAAGAAAAAATTCCATGTACAATAGCAACTAAAGAATCAAATAGCTAGGAATGAATCAACCAAGGATGTAAAAGTCCTGTACACAGAAAACTACAAAACTTTGCTAAAGGAAATCAAAGAAGACCAAATAAATGGAAGGACATTCTGTGTTTATTGGTTGAAAGAAGAAATATTGTTAAGATGTCAATTCTACCCAAAGTGATTTACAGATTCAATGCAATCTCAAACAAAATTCCAACAGCTGTCTTTGCAGAAATGGAAAAGCCAATCATCAAATTTATATGGAAGGGTAGAAGGGTAAGTGCCCAAATAGCCGAAGACATCTTGAAAAAGAACAAAGTTGAAAGACACACACTTCCCAATCTTAAAATATTATAAAGCAATTAAAACACCATGGTACTGGCACAGGGCAAACATATAGACCAATGGAATCAAATTGAGAGTTCAGAAATGAACCGTCACTTTTATGGCCAACTGATCTTTGCAAGGGGGGCAAGGGTCACTCAATTGGAAAAGAAAAGTCACTTCAACAAATGCTTGCTGGGAAAACGGGACTTCCATTTGCAAAAGAATGAAGGTGGACCCCCTACCTCATGCTATACAAAAATCAACTCAATATGGATCAAAGACCTAAATAGGAGATCCAGAAGTATGAAACTCCCAGAATAAAATATAAGGAAGCATCTTCAGGACCTTGTATTAGGCAGTGGTTTTTAGATTTATACCCAAAGCACAAGCAACAAAGGAAATAAATAGGTAAGTGGGACCTCATCAAAAGTAAAAACTTTTGTACATAAAAGATCTTTATCATGAGTGTAAAATGACAACCTACACAATGGGAGAGAATATTTGGAAACCACATATCCAATAAGGTTTTTTTTAAAGGATTTATTTATTCCCGCCCCCCCACTCCATGAGATGGCTCCGTTGTTTGTCTGCTCATTATCTGCTCGCTGCATCTGCTCATCTTCTCTAGGAGGCACCAGGAACCAAACCCAGGACCTCCCATGTGGGAGGCGAGTGCCCAACCACCTGAGCCACACCTGCTCCCTTCCAATAAGATTTTTTTTTTTTTTAAGATTTATTTATTTATTTATTTATCCCCCTCTTGCTGCTTGTGTTTTACTGTGTCCATTCGCTGTGCGTTTCTTCCGTGTCTGCTTATCTCCCCCTTGCTGTGAGGTCCTGCTGCATCAGCCCACCGCGCCGCGCGGGCCGGCCTGCTCTCACAAGGAGGCCCCAGGTAGCGAACCTGGGGCCTCCCGCATGGTAAACGGGAGCTCTATCAATTGAGCCACACCGCTTCCTGCTGTGAGGTCTTGCTGCATCAGCCCACCACGCCGCGCGGGCCGGCCGGCCTGCCCTCACAAGGAGGCCCTGGGAAGCGAACCCAGAGCCTCCCATATGGTAAACGGGAGCTCTATCCATTGAGCCACACCCGCTTCCCCCAATAAGATTTTAATATCCAGAATATATAAAGAAATCCTTCAACTTCACAACAAAAAGACAACCCAATTTTTTAAACAATAGGCAAGAGATTTAATTAGACATTTCTCCAGAGAAGATATACGAATGGCTAAAAAG
>JAQZBX010060818.1:0-17227 GCA_029593785.1 Cabassous unicinctus
AGTCATATGGTGCTTCTGTAATCAGATAAGCTGGTAGAATTGTAAAATATAGGTGTCCTCTCTCCTAATCCATATTGCATTGAGTATATTAAAGGATCAAAGAAAGCTTACAATAAATAGTCTCATTTAGATGTTTAGTTCAGTGCATCTGAAGTTTTAATCGAGCACAGGATGCTATTTGGCGGCATTCCTTTTAATGGCATGAGAAAATGTTTTTAGAATAGCCAGTGCATCCTCATTGCCAACACATTGCTCTGAAGATCCAGGAATAAACAGCATCCTTGAAACCTTTTCTCTTACCTTGTCATTAACTGTGCTTCAATTAGTTTGCCTCCATCATCTGAGGGTCCTGCATCTTGACCATTACCTTTATTTTCTGTCAAGGGAAGCTTTAGAAAATTGGTGGGGATATATAGGAGGGAAATAGAAAAAAGTTAATTCTGCCCAAAAATTGAGTGGGCTGTATGACATTTAGCAGAGTACTTCTCTGTCCCTAGAAGTGTGATGTAAATTTAGTTCAAGGAAATTGCCAGTTGGGCTAGATGGAAAAGGAAGGGAGGATGAAGAAAATAAACAGTGTTGGGGGAGGGGGAGATAATTTCTTAGAATTTGAATTGTGGCCCATTGAGATCTAATCAATGCTTGAAGTAAGAAGTCATCCAGCTGTATACTTGCTGGAGTAGTTACCAAAAAAAAAAAAAAAATGCATTTTGTAGCTGTATGCTGGCTACAAACCTCTTAGAGCTATTGTCACAACCAATAGTCTTGTCCTCTGATACTCACAAGCCCAACTTCAGGTAATCAGAATTTATGGCAAACTCAACCTGTAATGTGACCCATGTTAGGGCAAGAATGAATAGGAAAACACCTTGGCTTACCAGTTTCTGGTTTCTGTGACCTATTTTTTGTATTTCAGCATTTTGTGAACAACTTATTCTTAGATCATTCGTTTTCCAAAGGCTTTGTGGCCATGAAGCACTTTGAATGAAAACTATGTGGGAGCCCTGTGTAAAAGTGACACTGCTCGGGAAGAAGCAGAAGTGGGGGGCCTAAAACCCGCCACAAGCACCTTCCTTACCATCATGGTGACAGCTAAGGGGACTTCTTGCAACACCTAGAGTTCTTCAGAACAGTTTGAAAACCACTGCCCTAGAGAACAACATAATGTTTGACCTGGATGGCATCCTGATCTTTTCTGTACCTCTACCCACCACAGCCCATGTTCAGTTGATGCTAAACATTCTTGTGAATACTTACTGTGTGTAAACTTTAGAAGTACAAGAAGATGGGCATATCTTTGCCCCCCAGAATATTCAGATGGTCTGAAAATGGTATCATATGGACCTAATTTAAACAGCCTTCTACCCCCAGATGGACTTCAGTGATTCCTGAATTGATACAGCCAGAGAGTGATTTATATGTACTCTACACTGACAAACCCCCTTAAACCAACATCTTTCACAAACACCAGACACTCTTAATGGTACTTGAAGTGTATGTGACTTTGAAGTCTTAACCCTCCTTGGATACCTGAATATACAGCAAACTGGTATTGAACCTGAGGCCTCATTGGGGCCATATTATACCACCTTGTGCATTTGACCTCTCATCATCAGATAGTCTAATTCTTCATGTGCAAGGGATAACCATTAACTATGAAAGTAGTGTTCAAAGACTGGCAACATTACTTGAAAGGGGCTCAGTACCTGGTTATCATTCATCTTATTCTCAAACTGCAGGTCACTATATGACTCAACCAGTGGCAGTTCACTGTTCCTTGGTTTTTATTCAGCTTAATTACTGCTTTCAGGAAAAACGAACTAAAAACCTGAAGAAGAAAAAAGCCAAAACCCTTCCTCGGTCACTGGCATACCTGCCTATTCTGCCCCCAAATTATGACTACTCAGCTCTAATATGTATAACAGCTAATCCACAAGAGACAATCTTGGAACATCCTTTTTCATATGTGTTAAAAACTTGGCCATTTGGAAAAAAGTTTTTTCCTACCCAATGAGAGGACTTCTTTTAAAGATGAATCTTTTGCTCTCTAGTACCATCAACTTTAGGTGTTAGGGTTATTTGGAGGCAGGCCCTTTGACCATGCCATGATAGCCTACTTGCTGGGCATTTTAAATCACACATCATCCACTTTTTTGCTGGAAATGTAGACTTACTTGAAAAAAAAAATCTGCAAAGATTGCAGCTAAGGATTTTATCAGTAGACTCGAGATCTTCCTGCTGCTGCTTCATGTTAAGACCACAGTTCCCTGTCTTTGTGGATGTTTTAATGGAATTTCATCTGTCTCTAGCATCTTTCTACTCTGAAAGACGTGTGATTCAGAGCGGCTCAATTCATTCCTTGTCATGAGATTCTCTCAGGCACCAAGACAACTTGTCTGTTCCTGCAAGAAGGATTCAATTCATTAACTCTCACACCAGATCACCTTGAACAAGGAAACATGGATTTGTGTTATGAGAAAATCTCATTGCTTTACTTCATAATGGACTTAAAGTGCAGTTCTCAACTACTCAAGTCATCCAAGTCCTCCTGCACCCGACTGAGGTCACAAACAAGGCCTAGGTCTGGATGACTAGCCTGCTTGTACATACAGCTATTATTTGTAAAGAAGAAAATACCTAAAAGCTCAATTTTTCTACTGTGATGAAAATATCAGCTTTTCTCACCTCTGCTTTTCCCTATACTTTGCAGAAAAAGATATTGAGCTACACTGCCAGTGATTCCCTCTGACCCTGTCAAACTCAGTCAAAAAGATATTTAAGATGAGAATGATCATACTGCTCACGAGTCTTCGTGTAGAGTGTATATAAGAATTGGTGGTTGAAAAAGCAAGAAGTCTAAAATTCAAATCTAGAAACTTGCCTACTATCTCCATACCTCAGATCTCATCTTAATCTTTAAGTGGCACCATTCACCTAATCTGAGGCCTTGACTTAACTTGTAAGAGGATTCTGAAATTGGCTGAGTTAACAGAAAATGAAAACGTGATTACCAAAGAAAGTAGGGCTATTCTTGACAAACCTAGCTCCTCTGACCCTACCACTTCCAGATGTAGCAAAGACTCCTAAACCTAACCTCAAGTCTGGAATGAGCATATGGCCTTCTCCTGAGCTGAAAGTTACCCTGAGCAGATGAGCAGTGAAATGAAAGATGCTATAGCTTACTGGCCCATTGAGATCAAAAAGTTGTATCCAGAGTAAGCCCTACAGATTAACCTGGGAATACCTAGAATAAGAACTAATTTCCAGAGCTTCATTATTAATCTCCCTGTTCTTTGAGGTCATATGCTTGTTATTTGTATGGCTGGTCCTGCTGAAGGTACCCTGCTTGCCTGTTTACCTGACTTAGCCTTTACCTACCTTTTTTGAAGTGTTGCTGCAATCAGACTGACTGTGCTTGAAAGAATACAACCAGCCTCAGCCTATTTTGTGCCTAATTCCACCAAGGATTTTGAGCAGAAGCAACCCACACCTCACCCCACCAGGACTTAATGTTCATAGCAGGAAGGACCATGCTGTATACTCCTTGACCAGCAGCTTTTTTTTTTTTTTCTTTAGTGTGCAGAGTAGGCCTCTATGCCTATATGTATTTGATCGTTTTAAGCACCTGGGACCGTTTCTACCAGATCTGGAAGGAGTACAGATTCAAAGCACTGTCCATTCCTCTCTTCTGCAATAATACAGAGATGAGTCTGATTGTATGTATTTGATCATTTTAAGCACCTGGGACCTTTATAGATCTGGAAGGAGTACAGATTCAAAGTACTATTCATTCCTCTCTTCTGCAATAATACAAAGATGAGTCTGATTCACCAGTACTCACAGAAATAAATGTACCAGTTCAACTTAGCAAAAAAGACTTAAAGGAACACAAGAAAGGTTTTCCACTGAATATAAAATTTACTCCTGACTCAGATAACCTCACAAAACTCTTTGCCAATGGGGGTTGGTTGTCCTGCTTCACAACAGCAAGATGGTTGGGCTGTCAGACTCATGACCACTGAGTTTGCTTATATTTAAACTCTACTGTATTATCATCCAAAGTATGTTATTGGACATGATTATTCTTCCATTCACATGGATTATAGGCTTTCTGAGGAAAGGACAAACTTATTTATCCCTCACAGTGTTTTCAGAATACTTTTATTTATTATCAAGAAAGAAATAATGCCAGCTGTTACTATTCAACTACATGAGCAGAGATTAAAGTTTTTCAATATCTGGACTCATCATGGACATCACTTGTTTTTGATAGTCTAGCATCCATTCCATGTTCTTGTAACAACTTGATGTTTTTTGGAACCACCCTTCCTTGCTCTCAGTCCATGTGGTTCAGATGGACTGACCCAACCTTGAACTTCATTGGTGGACCTATAATTCAGACCTGATCAATCCGAACAGTTTGTCTCCTCGACCTTAGGAATTGGTTCAGGGATGGTCATGTGATCCAAGTTGGTCCAGTGATACTCAACCCTACGAATTTTTTATTGAAGGAGGAGAAGCTCTCTTTGCTGAGGTTGCTAAGCTTTGTAGGTTGAAAAGCTGGAACCAACAGGGCCCACCACATGGAGTGAGCCAGTCAGAGAATAAGCCAGTGCAAAGGAAAGAGCCAAAAGATGGAGAGACTTGAGTTCCTGTTGACATCATTTGTGCCCCTGGATCCAACCGTGCCTGAAGCTAGTATAGTCCCTCGACTTTTCAGTTACGTGAACGAATAAATTCCCTTTTTTGCTTAAGTCACTTTGAGTTGGGTTTCTGTTACTTGAAGTTATTTCTAATATATTATCTATCGGTATCAAAACTTGAAATATCCAAATATTTATTAAACTAGCAGTCATGTCACACTGAAGTTTTTCAATATCCGGTCTCATCATGGACATCTCTGGAAACTGTTTTCCAGACCAGGAGACCAAATGAAACAGGAATTGACCTAATGCTACTACAAAAGTATAAAATTAATTACATGGTAGGAAAAAATAGGAAAACATAAATGTCCATCAGTAAAGGATTGATTAAATAAGGTAAAGTTCTGCCATAGGAGACATTCTATACATCCATTAAAGTGAATGAAATACATTTACTGTGTGTGGATATGGAAAAATGGCAATGATACATGACACTTTCAACTTATACATTTCTGTATTATTTGAGTATTTTACACTATCCACATTTTTAAAAAATAAAGGATTAAAAAAATTAAATTTAATGCTACTGTTTGACCTTGGCAAGTTAACATTGAGCCTGTTTTGTCAAATGATAAAAATATCTCGTTACATTTGTAAATAGTAAAAAATAATGTGTTCATCATCTATTATGCAAACTGATGGATTGTTAGGATTTCTTGTTCAAGAAACTCAAATAGACCTCAGTAATTTGTCCTTAAAATTTTCAAACATACCTCTTTCAAATGTCTCGGCTTATTTGGATTATGGGAATTTTATAGTTTCCATGTTCATCAAAGATTATTCCATTTCTTAACTGATACTAATATATTAAGATCTCTATTGCAATATTCATACTAGGCAAAGGGTAGGAACAATCAAATTTTTTTTTTAGTTACTCTGACCTCATGGCATCAAGGTCAATAATGACCTTTTTATTGCTTGTATTAGTCAGCCAAAGGGGTGCTGATGCAAAGTACCAGAACTCTGTTGGCTTTTATAAAGGGTATTTGGGGTAGAAGCTTACAGTTACCAGGCCCTAAAGAGTTCAACTCTAGGTACCATAAGAGATACTTTCTCATCCAAAGTCATTGGCCACGTGTTGACACAAGATGGCAGGCAAAGTCTGCAAGGATTCAGCCTTCCTCCTTCCTCTTAAAGCTCTGTGGTCCTTAAGACCACAGCTCCTTTCTATCTCATCTGTAGGCTGGCATGAGGCTCATCACTCTCCGGAGCTTGTTTCTTTCTGGCTCCAGCTGCTCTGTTCTCTCCACAAGGTCAGCTATAGACTATCAGGCTCATCTCTCTTCCTGGGGCCGTGTCTATGGAGCACTCTCTTCCTGTGTATCTGCTTCCGTGTGAAGAGTCAGTTTTATCTCCACTAAGGAGGTGGGGACTCAAACCTAGCCACTAATGACGTGGACAAAAAAAAGCCCTAATCTTGATTTAGTAAAGTAAAAGTGAACCTCTGAATCTAATACAATCTAATACGCCCAGAGGAACAGACCAGTTGACAAACACAATCCAATATATATTTTTGGAATTCATAAACAATACCAAACTGTCATATTGCTAAATGCAATACATATGCATCTTATCTGAACTCTCAACAACATGGACAACTCCCAACACCTTGAAACACTCTTCCCTTGGGTGACATTTTCTGCCTTCCTGGCTGTTACTCCATCGTTTCCATTGTAGGTTCTTCTCCCTATCATTTAAATATTTGTATAGTGGACATCCATTGTTTTGCCTACTCAAGAGCACTTCCCCTTTCCTTTACAATAGGTCCACAATTTCCCTTTGTAAAGCTACTCTTTGCCATTCTACATGGTTTTAGCAGAACTGTAAATTACAGTATACTGGCCTCACACCCACTGGCTGAGATTTGAGCATGTGGTGTATGCTTATTCAGTCAAAATTCCCCTCCCACCAGGAATGTGGATCTTCAGAAAAGTGACACAAACAGTGATTTAGAATTGAGTCATTGTGATAGCGTCCCAAAGAAACCATGTAAGAGTTGATTCAGTGAGATCTCCCAAGGTGCCCTGGTTCATTTTCTCAAGGCCTGGTTATGGTTTTCCAGATTTTCCTTTGATTTTATAGGCTACCGTATATCCTTCTACATTCCTTTTTTCATTTATGCGGGTTTCTGTTGCTTACAACCAAAGGACTCTAAATAATTACAGGGATTGATACCAGAGAGTTTAGTAGGCTTCAGACCCTCGGGAACTTAGGAAGGATCTGGTTATTGCTCTGAGACTGAATTGAGGGCAGCAGTAACTACCACTCTATCCCAGGAGGAGCAGGGGATGAGGAAGATGAGCAGTTCAAAGTACATAGTGGCAAAACAGAAAGATATTCATTCAACCTTGTCGTTTGGAACCATAAACCTATTGAGAGCAAAATTTGGAGAACCAGGTCATTTGCTGACAATAAAACAATTTGAAGTGAATAAGGAAGGCCATGACCATTGAATCGAGATGGTTATTTGTATTCCAACCCCTGAATATCTTAGGAATGAAGGTTTGGGTCTCCCCATTAGTCAAAAATCCCTGGCTGAAAGAAAAAATATGTCAAATGTATAGTGAAGGAGGAAGAGAGAACTACCAGCTACAGCTCTGTGACTTCTTGCAGAAACATCTATAGGCTCCAACCATATCTCTCAGCTTGCCTTATTATCACTCTCCATTTTAGTGCTCTTCACACTCCCTGGCTGAAGTTCGAGCATGATCCAAGTTAATCTGATCAGACTTCTCTAATTTGTAGCTTGAGCTGTTCTGATGACAATGTCCCTTTTACTAGTGTATCTTAGTTATGGTTAAATGTGCCAACAAGTCCATAAATTGCAGGTTGTCAAGATAAGAACTAGAGGAGAATGAGCATCACCCACAAATCTTAGACAATGCTGGATGTGATAACTGGAAATTATTTTGGGTTATCTCCCTTTGGGAAGGAGATGAATCCATTTTCAATGGTATGTTCAATGGAGACATTTAAAAAATTGTTCATATTGAAAAAGAATGCATGTACTGGGCCCACCCAGTGCCTTTTTGTCCCCTTCCTTTGAGAATAACACCTCACCTATCCTTTGGGAAGCTACCCCTGCCCCATGCCATGTGAACCTATGGAACTGTCAATGAAATTCCCTCAGTTGTCCAGATTCCTGACTTTCTTGAATCTTCTTGTAAACTGACTTATATCCTTCCAATATCTTTCCAATAAATCAAATTGCTTGGGCAGGCCTGTCACACAGGGCTGTACAAGGAAGCCCCTATACAACCATATGCAGAGGCCCTATAGTCAGTGTTGGTTTTGGTTGCTTGTAGTCATAACCCCAACTGAATCAGTGTTCCTCCTATGCCTTAGACCAGGGGTTCTTAACCTTTTTTGTTCCACAGACCCCTTACTAAGACCACACTATACTGTGTATTGTTTAATAAATATATCACACCCTAACCAACACATCCCCACAAGAATAATGTTTTTTGGAATTTCAATTCAAGCTCACGGACCCCCTTGTTAAGAACCCCTGCCTTAGACCCTCTTGCCTTTTAGTCTCTTCTTGAGAAATTTCATCCAGTACAATGGCCTCAGCTTCCAGACTATATGTTGATAATTTCCAGACTTCTGTCTTCAGCCCATATATACTTTCTGAGCTCCATATATGAACATCCATCCATCACCTGGATATCCCCCTCTAAAAACATACAGATACCTCACACCCAACATATTAAGCACTGACCCCATCATCTTTCCCTCAAAATCTGTCCTTCCAGTATTCCCTTCTTGTTAAATGGCACCATTCTCCACCTTGTTGCTCAAACCAGAACATGGGAGTTATTCTTGATGCTTTCCTCTCCTCACCCCAGACACCCATAACAGTCATTAAGTTCTCTTGGTATGATCATGTAAATATAGCTCAAAATACCATCTCCACTTCTCTTACCCTTGTCCAAGGGAACATTATCTAAAACTTAGGACTCTTGAGATACTCTTCTAGTGGTCTCACTGCCTTAATTGTTGTCCCACTACAGTCCATTCTCTACAAAGCAGCCCAAGTAGTCTTTGATATAAAAATTTGATCGTGTCACTCCCCCGCTTAAAACCTGTTAATAGTTCTGTATTCTCTTCAGAATCAATCCCTGAACTTTATCTTCGTTTATAAGGCTATTATCTTACTCCTCTAGACTCATCTTTCACCTCTTCAATAGGGACATCTCAATTTTGCATATTGGAATTTCCTGTAATATTTCATTTTGAAAAATCATTCTAAGTCCTTTTAAAAGAGGACAGAAGGGAAGCTTCCATTAAAAGAAAAATATATTTGATATCCATTGACAATTAGTAACTATGCAGTTACCTATTGTTATGAGTACTATAATTATTTTCTTCTAAATTTCTCTTTCCACTAAATTTTCTAAATTATGATATGTGTAACTACTGCATAAATTCAGAGAGCTACAGTAAAGTACCTAAAGAGTCCCTACCTCACAAAATAAGCAAAAATAAATCCCAAAAGGACAATAAATTTAAGCGTTAGAATGAAATGTCGGAAGAAATTAAGGATACTATTTTTATAATCTTACGATGGGAGATCTTCATAAGCAAAACAAGAAACCTAGAAGCCATAAATGATATTAAAAACACATTTGACTGCTTAAAATTGAAATCTTGATTTTGTAAAAAGACAATTTTTAATAGACTAGAGAAATATTTCCAACATAAGTGACAGATAATATACAAAGAGTTCCTGTAAATTGACAACTACAGAACAATTACCTCAATAGGAAACACCCAAAGTGTAACTCATGGCAGAAGAAATCTAAAAGGTTAATAATAATTACTCATTGCTTACTACATGGTAGATGTTTCCAGCATGTTACAAGTATTATTTAATCCTCACAGCTTACCCTATGAGATAGGTAAGGTTTTACAGCTAAGGAAACAGGCTCAGAGAAAGTAACTTGCCCGTCCACAATAGGTGGTGGAACTATGACTCAAATTCTGGCCAACTGACTCCAGAGGCTGTGTTTTGAACCCTTTTACTATAATGCATTTATATAGGTATATGGTATAGAATCCACTTCACATGAGGTCAGTGAAGTGCGACTCAAAGCAACAACAAGGCATCTCAATCACTGAGCAGCGACCTCCTGTGTTGGCAAGAATTAGGGTAAATGAGAACTCCTGCGCATTGTTGGTGTGGCTGTAAGCTGTTCCAGATTTTTTGAAAGATAATCTTGCAGTGTCAATGACATTTTTCAGGTATACTTATCTGCACAGTCCTACTTTGATGACTACCACAACAAAGGGCACTAGGGTGTAAGGACCTCAGTACCATAAAGCTTATTTTACATGGCCTGTGGTAGCAGGAATATGGAAACAGTCCAAGAGTCCATTAGAGGGAAATGGATATAGAATACCTATACTCTGGAGTATTGTACAACTGTTAAAATATATGAGCCAGGTGGCTAGCTAGGTCTTGATCTGAGAGGCATGTTCCTGGCATATTTTGTAAGCAAAAAGAACGTTACAAAGCACTCTACATCATGAGAACCTACTTTTGTGAAGAAAAAAAAAAAAAGAGAGAAAAATCACAAATGGGTCTAAATGAATGAGTGTGAAAGAAAGGGTGGAAGGACACACACCAGCCTATATGGTTTAAATTGAGGGGTTAGGAGAAACTCAGCACTTTATACATATTGCCATCATTTCACTAGTTACGGAAAACACGTGTTTTTTTTTTTATTTTTTAAAGAAAGCTTACTAATTTCTAGGGAAAATAAATACAATTTAAAAGAAGCAATTAAATTGCAACTGTACTTTTTCAAATTAGGATATGCTAATAGAAGAGTTGTGGTCCAAAAGAGAGCAACAAAGAGTAACAGTTGGTTATATTCAGGGTTGCCTTTTGAATTCTGGGTAACTGGTCCTCATGCTTGGGATGGGCCACTCTGCAGTAGAGAAAGGCTATCCATCCATCAGGCTGCCACAGTCAAAGACTAGTTGTCTCACCGTATCTGTTCTCCCTAAGGAAAAGACCTCATTTCTAGCCAGTAGGACTTGAGCAATTCCTGGGAATTGTCTTTAAAAGCCATGTGCCCATGTTTTAGTTCGCCAAAGGGCTGCCAATGCAAAGTACCAGAAATAGGTTGGCTTTTATAAAGGCGATATATTTGGGGTAAAAGCTTACAGTTCTAAGGCTGTGAAAAGTCCAACTCAAGGCACCATAAGAGGTGCTTTTTCACCAAAGTCATCTGCCATGTGGTGAAGCAAGATGGCGGGCATTCTCTGCCTAGGTCGTTGCCTTCCCCTCCAGGTTGTACCATCTCCCATTGCTCACCTGTGGACAACCAAGCATAGGCCTTGTTTCTTACCGGGCCTTCTCTCTCAGGCTGGGCTGCTCCACTTTCTTCCCAAGTCTAGCTGCAAATTATCAGGCATATGGCTCATTTCACCCTGGGCCCCAGCTCTTTGAGCCTCTCCTTTCTCTCACGTGACAGGACCAAATATGGCAGAGCTCCCTTTTCCTATGTCTCTGTTCATATCAGACCCAGCAAGAGGGCAGAGACTCAACCTGAGTCACACCTCACTGACGTCCAGTTGAAAGGGTCTCACACCCACAGGAATGGATTTAGTTCACAAACATAATCTTTTGGGGATTCAAAAAATAATTTCTAACTGCCACAGCCCATATCACTGTCCTTCTTGCGTCCTGCTGACTAGTCTGTGGACTTGATGACTAGAACTTGAGCATGTCACTGTTGAACTAATGGGAAGGAGCTATGTGTGAAGGACAAGAGAGCAACAAGTTAGAAGGAACCTGGGTTCCTGCTAAATGTGGAGCCACCCTACCAGCCCTGGACTGTTTACCTCTGGAATTGATTTACAAGAGAAATAAACCTCTGTTCCTTCTACATCATTGATACTTAAGGGTTTCTCTCCCTCTTAACTGAACCTAAACTGACCACAAATAGTTTGATGGAAATAATTCTTAGGAACATCTAATTCCATTTGTTCTAATTTTATACTACTGAAGGAAGTATAAAAACTGCTGAAAGGGGCAGTCCCGAGGTAGATAACTGGTTGGATCATGAACCAGGCATATATCTCCCATCATAAATAAACTGGCCCCTTGCTTTAATATCTAGGTTCCCTCTTTTATGCTCCCAGAGCCCCCACTGCCGTGGACATCTGTTGTTTTTGTCTGCCCAGCATCCACTCCCACTTCTTTTGATAATAGCATACCAATTGCCCTCTGAGTTTCTATCCCTCTATTTTCTGTCCATGTGCTAACTCCTCTTGGCTCTAGAAGTGAGCATACAACCCAGATTCGTCTACCAGAGCACTGCAGACCCATGGTCAGGTTGGATCAGGAATGAGTAGATGATGTAAGCCAAGCCAGTGTTGTACAAACAGCTAATCCTGGGGGTATTGTTTTAAAAATGGGAAAAAGCATTTCCTTTTTTTCAGTTCACTGATTTTAGAGCTCTAAGTTGCAAGCCTGGCACTGCTGGTGGCCATCTTACCACCACAAGGGGATTGCCCATCTGAGAATGGAACCTACACAGGGGACAAAAAGACAGAGTCCTGAAGATACTGTTTTCACCTAGATCCAGCCATGCCTGAAGCTAAAGTAACCCTGGATATTTTTTGCAAACCAATCCATTTTTTGCTTAATTCAGTTTGTCTTCTCTTTTCGTGCGATGGACAGCCATCCTCATTTCAACTTATTCCCAACGCCTAACACATAATAGGTGTTTAAAAAATAGAACAGTGTATAAGAGACAGAAACTTAGAACCGATCAGCTCCAGTAGACTGAACCACTTATGTTTCCGCACTGGCAAAGTGGAGGACAAACACTGCTCTATCATCTACCAAGGTGACATACTAGGGAGTCAATAGTGAAGGAGTTAAACACAGCCTTTGTCAAAAGACGCACTCAGGTTCAAATCCTGGCTCTCCCACCCGCTGTGACGCTGGCAAGCGACTTCACCTCTCCAAGCCTGTTTATTTGTAGAAAGAGAAAGAGCAACAGTTCCTACTTCAAAGATTATGCAGACTAAGAGGTGAGAGGATGAATACATGGTGCAGAACACGGGGCCTGGTGGCCTAGTCAGCCCTCTGTAAATAGTAGCGATTGTTAGGAATTAATGTCATTAAAGTGATGATGCCCTGGAAGCCTCTCCACTCAGCCAGCCAGCCGTTCCCTTGCCATCTTTAATCTCAACAACTGCCAATGCCACACACATACTATTAGTCAATCTGTTTTTATTAGGAAACTCAATTTCTTATTGGCCTCTCTACCCTCAGGGGCGCTGGTGGCTGAAAAACATGTCACGTTCCATTTCTCACATGGGCTGAGGTCCTTGGGCACTGCCCGTGCCAGTTGGCCTGGCACTAATGTTTTAGGTGCCAAGCAAATGTTTAGGAGGCCTGGCTTAAGGAGGCCCAGTTCTCGTTGATAGAAATATGTCTTTCTTCATCTGTATCAGGGCAGGTGGCCAGTTCTGGAAGCCTGGACAACCTCCAGATGGATGAGTGACTCGCACCACTTCACTAACTGCATGAGATCGAGGCCTAGTGCTTCCACCTCCTCCTGGTTTTAGACTGTTGCGGGTTTATTTAAGCACACATTTATATTCCTGGTCCTTCACACCAACAAGAATAAAAGGTATTTTTCTCTTCTGTTTCCTAGAAGTGTTAGACTATCCCAGAAAACCTTAACTGCCTCATCCCAGGTTGCTGTCCTGAACCACCAGGCCTCCGAGTCTTAGAGAAAATAGCTTAACTCAGACTTAGTGGTTAAGTCAGGGAAAAATGGGCTGAAACCAGATCAATGATTCCATGAGGTGACAAGCACTGAGGGCCTTGGGATTGGGGGAACCCTGGGCTCATCCATGCCATTCTGAGACAACAGGAGTGGAACCAAAACATAGGAATCAGGTTTGCCTGGTTCAACACTTGGCCTCTTTGGACAGGAACTCTGATTTCTCAAGATCAGAAGATGCCTGGCGCTGTTTTGAAGTTAAGGAGGAGAAGGTTTGCCCAGAGAAAGTATTCAAACCCAGACACTGTTTGAGGATGGTCAGGACCCAGGAAACACAGAGCAGGGCTTCCAAGCTTTTGGAGGGTACTGGGCGGGCGTAGCCAGACTGGGCTTCCATGGTGGGGAGGACACTAGGCCCAGGCTTCACTGAGGTCGTAGAGATTCACTGACATGCTCGAAACACAGTGACATTTCCTCCAAACATCTTTCAATTTGTGTCCCATCCTAAGAGCACGTCCCCTGGGATGCACTATGAATTAAGGTTTTTAATTCCTCTGGTTATCTTGTGACCAGCACAGTTACATTCTGGGTGTTTGTTACAGCATACACGTTGTCCAATGTGATCATTTAAGTTATACCTTGAATTTTGCAAAGTGTATGATAAAGAAGGCATGAAACCAGAGCTCAGGATCACATACGCCTCATACACACTGCCACCACCAAGCTGAGACAGCCCCAGAGGCCAGCCCCAGAGGCAGGGCCCAGGAGGGGTCTTGATGAAATGTGGCCTGTGGCAGAAGAGCCAATGGTCCACCCCTCAAAAGGCCCTGCTCCTGATGCATCCTACGGAGAAACTGGGTAGAGTTGCATACCTTCTCCCTGTCCCTTCCTGGCCTAAAGCAATACCCCCCTCCTCCCCAACAACCGCTTTGAGATATTTCATTATCTCTAACTATGGAAAAACTTAGTGATCAAAACCGAATGTGGAAAAGTTTCAAGAAACCTCAAGTCTATAATAGCTGGCTTCCTTGGCCTCAGCTGAAAAGTAAATTAATACCAAGTTGTTCTTAGCAGTTCGCCAAATGGATTGCTGGATCTTCATGCCTGGGGCACCCAAAAAGGGAACCAGGGCTCAGGCTTGTTTATAGCTCTTTGTCTGGATACCTCGCCCAGTTCTCTCTTTTAAGGCAAAGAGCCCTGCTCCAACAGCATTCTGTCCTGATAGCCTCCCTAGGCCCAGCCTCCCATACCTGAACCCATTTTATGATAACTGGATTCTCTTGGCTTCACCTTCTGTGCTTGACCTTGGGCCTAACAGCCTAAGAAGGAGAGGCAGAGCCTGTTTGTTCCCCCTCTTTATTCACCTCTCTCATTCCCCAATCTCTCTTCTACTTAGAAAACTTGAGTCCTGCTTCCACGTGCCCTGCACATGGGCCTTACAGGAACCCACTGCCTTTTACACATCTGTGAATGCCAGGTCTCTACGGAGGGAATCCTCCCAACCCTGGTCACTGGCTCCTTCCCCTTTCTCTCATCCTCTACTGCCCACCTTCTTCTTTCCCTCCCTTGAGAAAAGTTCATAAGGAGAAAGGCCACTGGAGATATGTTGAGACTCATACAAGACAGAGGGCTGTAGGAAATTTGGAAACTTCACCTGCAGATTGTGACTCCGAGTGGGGTCAAAGGTTTGGTATACAGGACCAGCTACCTGATTTGCAGGGCCAAGTGCAAAATGAAAACACAGGGCCCCTTGTTCAAAAATTATCCCAAATATCAAAATGGCGGCAGTAGAACATTAAACCAAGCATGGGGCCCTCCTGAGCGTGAGGCCCTGTGTGATGACAGGGGTACATTGCCCATGAATCCGTGCCCGGTGGTATATGATGCTCAAATACCCTTTGGTTAACAGTCTAAAACACACCCCTGCCATCCCATCTCCCCGTTCTGGCCAGCACTCGGTATTATATAACCAGTAATAACTATCATTTACTAGGACTAGGCAAGGAGCTAAGCCCTGTGCCTTTAATAACTCAATACTCATATGTAACATGTAATCTAAAGCTTCTTCAAAAATAAAAGAATATATATATACATCCTCAATACTAAGCCCTCCAGTCATCACAGAGGATGAAAGCTCTTAAGTGCCACAGTTTGTAAGTGGTCTTCTATCCAGGCTTCTAACCAAAGCCTCATCCTCCAAATCATGGATCTCTTTCTGCCTGGAAATCAGGGGGACCCTTTAGGAATTGATTCCTCTTCACTGATAGTGGATAAATAAGAGCAGAGGCATTTCAGCCTCAAAAACGAGGAACTTTTGTCATAATAGAATAATAGCTTCCATTTTTCAAATCCTTACTCTGCACAAGGCACTGTGTTCTGCAGTCTACATGTATCATCTCGAACCTCAGAACAATCTTGTGGGGTGGTAACTAGTTGCCCTGCTGATTTGCATTGTGGGTTGAAATTTGTCCCCCAAGAAGACATGTCAATGTCCTCACCCACAATAACTGTGAATGAGACCTGATTTGGAAATAGGGTCTTTGCAGATGTAACCAAGTTATGACAAGGTCATACAGGATTAGGGTTGGCCCTAAACCAATGACTGCTGTCCTTAGATGGGAGAAACAGAGACACACAGAGAAGGCCATGTGGAGATGGAGGCTAAGACTGGAGTTGTGTTGCCACAAGCCAAGGAATGCCAAGGATTGCTGGCAACCCCCAGAAGCTAGAAAAGTCAAGGAAGGATTCTCCCCAGAGCTTTCAGAGGTACCATGGCCCTGCTGGCACCTGGATTTCAAACTTATAGATTCCAGAGCTGTGAGAGAGTAAATTTCTGTTGTTTCAAGGCACACAGTTTGTGGTACTTTGTTATGGCATGTAGTAAATAAATACAACATGTTTCTGGTGTGAATTTTATTTCATAGCCCTAGGACAAGAAACTTCCCATACCTTTCCTTCCATAGGCCATTTAATACTACCCAAAGTCAGCTTGCCCACACACAGCCCCACCTTCCTAGCCACGGACTCCCGTGATGCCAGAAAACAGAAGCACCTCCTGGATGGTCACCACAGGGAGGCTGCTCAGCCTACAAACAGATACCATGGCCAAGGACTGCTCTTCCTTCAGGTAACCAAGGACACTGGCCTTTACCTCAGCTCTCAACTGACCTCAGAGTTATACCTGGACCCTCACACCTGGTGGCATACCAGGAGAAGCAAAACCCGGGTCTCCTCCATGTTGAAACATCCCCCAAACCCTGACCCCTTTCTTATTTCAGACTTTTCCATGGCCCTGGGAGTGTGAGGCAGCAATCCAGCCTCCTTTTGCTGGAGAAAAGCTGGGGAGACAAGCTACTAATTCCAGAGAGTGTTTTTTGTTTGTTTAATTTTCTTTAAATAACTTGCCAGGTTGCATCAGATGAAGAAACTTTGGCTGGGAGAAGGAGTCACTGACCTAAGGTCCTGTGGCTAAGAAGTGGCAGGGATGGGACGTGGTTCATCAAACACGGGCCACCAGCTGCAGAATCATTTTATTTTATTTTATTTTATTTTTTAATTTATTTTATTACCATATATACCGTCTAACATTTCCACTTTTAATTACATTCAGATATGTGGTTCAGTGCTGTTAATTGTGTTCACAATGTTGTGCTACCATCACCACCATCCATTACCAGAACATTTCCACCATTCCAAATAGGAGCCCTGTACGTTTTTTTTTTTGTTTGTTTGTTTGTTTTTTAAAGATTTATTTATTTTATTTATTTATCCCCC
>JAQZBX010060819.1:0-17231 GCA_029593785.1 Cabassous unicinctus
CTGGTTCCCTTTTGGCTTTGTAAGCCTTCAAGCTCTTGCTGGTCATCCTTGCTCTGTAATCCTCGCCAGAGTAAGAGGCTTTCCAGTCACATCATCAAAGTCAACAGTTTGGGGAGTATTGAATTCCATACTGTAGGCTCAGCCATGTTGTAGGCTACCCTGTGAGCAGCAAGCTGTTGCTGAGTGGCCTCAAAAGGCAGGCTCAGGTGCATCACCAGGTCTATCTGATAAACTCTATCCAAGACTTCAGCAATCTTCTTGTATGAAAAACCGTACAACAGCCAGCTATACTGGGTGATATTTTTCAACTCATGAAGGACCAGCCCAGTCATGACATTGTCTGGGATGAGTGTCCTTTGGTGGATGAAGGTCTTGGTCAACACACTAATTTTTGTGTCCCTCAAGACACTGTCTTGGAGTGGTCCCCACTGGAGAGGTGCTTCAACTGGAAGTGTGTCATGATGCGTGAGGACATAGTGTGCTTGCCCGAGCCTAGACTCTCCATGAGTAGGTGCCCATAGCACCATGTCTGCTGAGAAAGGCCCGTGAGGCTCTGACAGGTGGCTAGAGCCCGGTTGAGGTGTCCCTGGCTCCCCCCAGCTCCTCCTGCTCCCCGGGCTCCCCTGGCCCACACCAGGTGCCTGCGGCACTTAGGCCCTCCCGGAAATGGAAAATGGTATATTAAAGCCGACACTACTGAAGAGCAAATTCGTGATTTGTATGGTTGAGCCAAGGAATTTTGCCACAATGCAATACTAAGGACTGCAGAGATGGAAAGCATGAAAGAAAAATTAAATGACATAAAATGTAGATTCATAAGTTCCACAATTCACAAGTAGAAATGGACAGAATGGAGAGACACAAACTTTCAAGAAATAGTTAGAGAATATACAAGAATTTCCCAGAATTGAAGAATGGTAGGAATCTGCAATAATAGACAAATATATCAATGGTACAGTACAGAACATTTAGAAACAAATTTGACAAAGTTGTGAGTATATAGGTATTCTCACACTCCACTGGTGGGATGTAATAGGTACAGCTAGTTTGGAAGGCAATTTTGGCAATAGCTATTAACTTTTTTAAAAGTTACTTCTCGGGGCATGTGGATGTGGCTCAAGCAGTAGAGCCCCCACCTCCCACATGGGAGGTCCTAGGTTTGGTTCCCGGTGCCTCCTGAAAAAACAAACAACAAGCAAAACAAATGGAAAACCCAACTCAGGGAAGCCAATGTGGCTTGGTTGAGCACCGGCTTCCCACATAGGATATGAAGTCCTGGGTTCAATCCTGCCCCTGGTACCTCAAAACAAACAAACAAACAAAAAAGCAAGTTACTTCTCAGTAGCTTTCTTTCTTAGACAAACATTCTCACATGGGCACAATGGTTATAACAATGTAATAGGAGTATAAGTAAATGGATTTTAGCCATACTATGGACTATTATACCACAGCTAAAAAGACTGAAGCAGATATATACGTACTGACAGGAAAATATTTCTAAGGCAGTATAAATACAAAAAGTTGTAGAATATCATATACAGTATGATATAATTCATATATATACATAATATGCATATGTGTATATACACATGTATGTATGTATAGAAAGTGAACTGGGCAACCAATGAAAAGTTTTGAGCAGTGGAAAGACATGGCCTGATTTTTGTTTAAGATTGCTCTGTCTGCAAGAAGGAAGGAACCAGGGACCTGTTAAGAGGTTATTTCAATAGACAAGAGAGAGGGGAGAAAGAAGTACTATTTAATTTTAATTTATTCTATCATGAGGGACATTTAGCATCTTTTCATTTGTTTATGGGCCTTTTGTGTTTTATTATTATGCAGAGAGTTTTAAGCTGACAATTTCCTGCTGATCATTTTTCTACCCTGGAAAAATACATTAAGTTGACTTTACTCCACAAGCCTTGAAACATGTCCTCAGTTCTGTCTTGGGTGGTCCAATTGCCTAGGCTTAACACAGCATCCAACAATTCATCATGTGGAACTGATGCGATTTAGGGGCTGCTGAGCCACTAGTGGTGCATCTACTTCATTCTCTATCCATTCTCCAGCCACTTCATTGCTGAAAAAGATTCATAAAAATGATGTGATGTGTTGTTCTCATTCTATGAAAAAAAAAAAAAAAGAGAGAGAGAAAGCTTTTTCCAGAATAGTTCTACTTTGGGAGTAGAAACCTAATCTGAATTTGTATTTTGTGGGGGCAGAATAGAACTCTTCTTACATCTCAGATTTTTAAAAATTGTTTCTGCCGTTTTGGGTCTTTAGTCATATCTCCTCTATTATTGTTGCTGTAGCCAAAAGAGTTATAATGAATACATAAGAAAATGCAAAAGTCATATGGATATTTAATAGAAATTTGGCCCATCTCTTCCAGCAATAGAAAAAGATGATGTTATAATTTGAAACAGTATTTTGCATAATGCTAATTGCCTTGCATGATAGAGCAGCACAGTATTATTATCTTTTAGGATAACTAATTATATACACAAAGAGTGATCCCGCCAAGCCCTTTCTATCCTTCTGGAATAGATTTAGACTTCTAGTATATTCAACCTTTAATTGAGATACTAATTTGGTACCAGACTCATCCCAGAATATCCCAGATAAAGGATCTGTGAAGAGTGGGTAGCATTTGCTTGACTCCAGGTGTGAGTGGGAGCGTGTACTCCTGAGCAGCTTAGAGCAGGCACAGTCGACGTTGGCCTGCTGGTACATGCCAGACTTTTGAAGCACACTGAGTCTTTTCTGACTCCTGAGGCCACCTTGCCCCTTCCTCCTTTTCCAGACTCCTATCACACACACCACTTGAGACAAATGGTTATGAAGCTTGTTATTTATGGCATCTGGTAAGAGATTCTTTGACAAAATATGCAAAAACCAGTAGCAAAGTAATAGCATCTAATACATTTGAACTCATTTAGCAAAAACTTTCCGTGCCAACCAAATATGATTGTGGAAGTTTATTGAACTTTTCAAGGTATTTTTTCACAGTAATAGCCAAATAGCATAGTGGCAAAAGAAAAACAGAAGCTCCTCATATGCGGCCTTTTTCTGCAGTACTAATCATTTTGAGGTAAAAATGTCTAAGTTAATTTATTGCCTGACCCCTAAGGGAGAGTTTAGGGCATCCAAGGAGAAAAGCTAAAAGCCACGAAAATGATAAAAAGGATTGATAATCATTCATTCATTTATTCAGCAAACGTTGACTGGGCATTTATCTCTGTGGCTGGTTGTTCTTCACACTGGGGCACAGTCCACGACAAAGAATGAAGCCTAAATGCCTGTCCTTATGAAGGTGATCTTTTAGTGGATATTATGGGCCAATGTTTACGCAAGTGTGATAACTGCTTCTCTGGAGAATGTGGGATGATTTTAGGTCTCTGTGAAAGAACATTCCTCAGCCCCAAACTTGGGTTTGATACGTGTGTTTTATTTTATTTTTAAAACTTATTTTATTATGGAAAATATAAAAAATATATAAAATTAGAGTGAGAATAATATATGCCCCATGTATCCATCATCGACAATGATCAATATTTTGCCTATCTTTTACCTTCTTTTTTTCCTGTAGTGTTTTAAGTAATAACACTCTTTAATTTTAATGGTTAAAGTATATATTATACTGTGCATAAGAAAAAATATAACTAGCACATCAAATCTATAATTTCACAGTATTATTGTTCAGGATAAAACTAAACTAAGAATTTAAGTTTTAAAAGTGCTACACAGATATGGCAAAGTTCAAGAAAGGAGTGCACAAATGATGAAAGTTTATCAACTATTGTCATGGGCAATAAGAGATTGGGAGGAAGTAGCAGACGTTCCCCCTCATCTTCCCTCTATCAGTGAAGTTAGCATGGTTAGAAGAAATTCCTTCTTCAATAGAAAAGCCTTAGTACCATGCCTGGCACTTAATAAGCAGCTACAAAACAGAAGTTATTATTCTTTTTGGAAGGCATCTTTGATTTCAGAGTACCGATACTGGCTAACATTTATGAAGCCCTTACTGTGTTCAGACACTGTGGTGGAACATTTACGTCCATGATGTCATTTCATCCTCACAGCCACACTATGAGGAGATGTTATTATCCCTATTTTAGGAATTTAAAAAATCGAGGCTCAGAGAAATTAAGTAACTTGCCTAAGGTCCTGGAGCTAATAAGTAGTGGATCTGGGACTTGAATTCAAGCCCATCTTACAGCAAAACCCACGCTGTTTTTCCACTGTGCTCCCCCAGCAGCCAGGGCCTGCCTCCAGACCACCAGTCACCAGCGGGCAGTTAGGGAAAGAATTCTATATGTGGAATTTTTTTTTTCTTTCCTATCTGGTTGCATCATCATCTTTTTGGTGCACCTCTCCGCGCAGGTCTGGGACACCTTTTTTTCTTTTTTTTACCGGGAGGTCCTGGGGATTGAACTGGGTCCTCCATATGGTAAATGGGAACTCAATTGCTTGAGCCACAGCTGCTTCCCTACATGTGGAATTTGAAGGCCTCATACCTAGTTCTTCCCTTTGCTAAGATTGTGACCTTAAATATTTCACTTCACGATTTCTGAACTTCTGTTTCTTATGCATATGATGGAGGTAATAGTGCTAATTACCCAATGTGCAAGTACCAAATGAAATAATTTATATGGAAATATGTCTGTGCAAGCACAGAATAAATGTACTGTATTCACAGGCTCATGAACAAGCTATGCTGATCTTGAGCAATACCCTTCCCTCTGGGTCTTGGCTTCCTCAGCAGTGAAGATGATGGGGTCGACCTCCATAACCTTAGGGTCCTTCTAGGGATAACTTTCTGAAACTGTATTCCAATTATACCACAATAAATAATACTGATAGTGTTAACGGAAATAGATAAACTCCCTTAGTGATATTTTATTTATAAAATTTATAAAATTTTATTTATAACTATTTATAATTTTCTTAGTCTGGATTCTTCAGAAAGCAGAACCTCACAATGCTATGTGCTCCCACTTTATTAGAGAGTGCAATTCCAAGGAGCAGAAGTGAAGGGCCCTGGGAGTAAAGCAGTGAAGGAAGGAGAGAAATCCAAGCAAGCATAACTGAGCTGCTTGCCACCAGTGCTAATGATGCTCTATCTTGTGTGACCCTTTTCTGAGATGCTGCATCCCAGGACAGTCCATCTGGAGTGAAAAAAAGAGAAAGAATTTATTCTAGCAGTTTCCATCTCCCATTAGGCAACATCTTGACCATGAGGTGTTAACTCCCCTGCTATTGATTTCGGACTCTGAGTCAGGGTCCCTTGCATCTCACAACTTGTTGTTAACAGGGAAGCTTGGGATGGGAGATGAGAGGCATGTGGCAAGGGCATGAGCTGGGCTTTGTGAGGTTGCACCTGGGACATGTAGTTAGAGGCAAGAGAGAAGTGAGGCTGAGAGGGCTGAAATAATGCAGGTATTTGATAAAATCACTTATGCCCAACCTACTTCCAACCTCAGAGAATCTGAGGGGTTTTGCATATAAGATAACGATGAAAGAAGAAATTATTCACAGACATAGGAAAAATGCAGCTCAGTTTCTTTATCCTTAAAAGGGAGGGTAATAATTACCCCCATAGGGTAATTGGAATGAAAGAAAGAAATAAGTTAATATTTGTGAAGCATTTAGAATATATAAGTGGCATAAAAAGACCACTATATAAATATTCGCTTAAAAAATACTAGCCACTTTAGCTTACATCGTGTCTTAGTTTCCTGGCTGCTACGATAAATACCACACAATGTGTTGGCTTAAATGATGGGATTTATTGGCTCACACTTTCAGAGGCTAGAAGGCTTTCTTCCTCCGTGGAGTGGGTAGCGTTCTAGTTGGCTGGCAATCCTTGGGTTCCTTGGCTTTCCTGTCACATGGTGCTGTCCTCTCTTTTCTCTTCCCAGTTCCATTGACTTCCGGATTCTGGCTCCTCCTTGTGGCTTTCTCTCTCAATGTCTGAATTTCATTCTGCTTAGAAAGGCCTCCAATAATCCAGAGTAAAACCCATTAAGTGGGTCTTAAGTAAATCATTCAGTTGGGCAACACTGTAGCCAAAATAATATCTTCAAGAGATCCTATTTATAATAGGTTCCAACCCATAGGAATGTGGATCAACACCAAGAACATGTGTTTTTTGAGTGTATATAGTTCAACCTATAACATGTGGTTTTGACACTTAAGCATTAAATTTACCTCTAAGCTTTCTAGCAGTTAATGGAACTGATCCGGAGGGATGTCAAAAAGCAGAATAAATAAGGTTTTCAAAATAGTTTAAGCAAGAAAAGTAGAAAATTTCCTTATATGACTTGTTTCACTAATACATTGGTGGATAAAACTATTTCTTCTGGAAGCTAAGATAAAGAGGTTCAGATTTGTAGCTTTCTCATGTGTTGCTCAGAACCAGTTGTTCTCAAGCAGGAACGATTTTGGCCCCCCACCTCCACCCCAGAACATTAGGCCTTATCTAGTGACATTTTTGTTGTCACTACAGGGAGGTGGTGCTATTGGCATCCAGTGGATAGAGGTGGGGGGAAGCTGCTAATATTGCATGGGACATAGCTATACAAAAAAATATATTATCTGAAATTTAACTGGGAATCCCGCATTTTAATTTGCTAACTCTAGCAACCCTAGCTGCTGTTCTTCCTACAGTGCACAGGACAGCCCTCCACAGCAAAGATAGTGCCAATAGTGCTGAAATTGAGAAACCCTGTCTGAATTGAAGGAAAGAGCTTAGCAAACTTTCCTAGAGAAATGGAGAGATAGCAGAGATGTGAAAATAACTACCCCTTGGTCAGTTTTGGTGATGGTTACATAGCTGACAATTTCAGACCCATACCTCTATAAATTAGCCTAGCTTATTTATTTCTGTGATGTGATGGAAGCTAGGATTCTATCTCCAACAAACAGGTGGCAAAATGGGCCTTCTTTAGGAAGCGTCTTGAAAACACCTCATTGCTCTCTAAATGTCTACTGTCAGTACCAATAATTTGGCACTTATCACCTTCTTCCTAGTCTTGGAGAGATTTATTGTGTATGCCATCAGCTAATCCAGAAATATTTACTGAGACTGAAGCTGAATAAGGCAATTTGTCCAAGAAAAAGAGGCATAAAATAGAGCCTGTGGTACTCAGCTTACACTTTAGTTGCAGAGATAATACAAGAGAAAGATATTCTAGGTAGGTACTCTAAATCCAATTCCACATAAGATTAAATAAAGGTTCATGGGTTAAGTAAATGACATAATGATGTAAAGAGCAGGGTGAAGTCCATTTTCCCAGAGGAGGGACCTATTTCTTGACTGGGCTGTGGGAGTGGGTGATTGTTGTGCTCCAGGGAACTTGCTGTTTCCAAAGAGGGAGCCTCAGCAGGAACTTGGCCCACGAATAAGAGAGTGGAAGCCACTTGGTGGGAAGCACCACTGATTGGGGAGAATTTGAATCCCTTTTCCTCCTTCTTAACTCATTTACTTCTCTGGCTGCCTGTTGCAAAGGCCCACGTCATACTGTTTTCTGTGACTTCATCATCAGACACTTTTTTGTTTTTTAAGGAGGCACTGGAACCAAACCCAGGACCTCCCATATGCTCAACGGCTTGAGCTACATCTGCTCACCATCAAACACTTTTTTATGTAACAGGGACTAAATAATTCCTGTTGTGATAGACATCACGGAAGAAATGTTCTCTAAGTATATCTGAAAAAGCCCACAATTTAACATCTCCCATGAAAATATTGACAAGTTAACCCCCACTTCCACCTGCTTCCTATGCCTGGAGTGAAATAAGTAGGGGTTATCGATGCCATCAGTTAATGTCCAGCGGATATGCTTTGCATTCAGCAAACTACAGAGGTTGCATTACTAACTGTGAAGTGATGGAGTAGAATGGAGAAATCAGCTGCCCCCTCAGCTAAATGGCTTAAGAAAGTGGAGAACACCCTCTATCCCATAGACTTACCTGAGGTTACCTACATACCTGTCTTATTCTTAACGCACATCAATCTTTTTTGACTTCCATTAGCCATTCCTTAGCTATGGGGAGATGGCTCCTGCATTTCCAACTCTGTGTCACAGGAAAGAACACTAAAGGCAGAGCCAGGCTTTGAATGATGTAATATAAGAAAAGATGTTGACACCTGTGACCCTGACTCACCCAGTATGAATTCAATTATGCTTAGTGTCCTCTGCTTAGAAAAGGCAGGGCATTTTGTCATCCATTTCTGAAAGCTTGCCATAAAAAACAGCTAAAAATAACCATGTTTTTGTGATTGAAGTGTTGCCTTCAATTTTCTGAAAAGTTTGCCTCCATGGTACACTTCCGTCAGTGGTGGGAAACAAGATGTCACTGTACTTTCATAATATGCTGCAATTTCCCAATGCACAGATTATTTTTCGTTGGTTTTACTTTGAGTTGGAGGGCTCTTGATAACACAGTTATATTTTTTAAAAATTATTTTGGAATAATTTTAGATTTACAGAAAAGTTGTGAAATTAGTATAGAGCGTTCTCATATACCCTTCACCCAGCTTCACTTATTGTTAACATCTTATATAATCAAGGTACATTTTCACAACTAAGAAACTAATGTTGGTACATTACTATCAACTAAACTCCAGAATTATTTGGATTTTGCTAGCTTTTCCATTAATGTCCTCTTCCTGTTCCACGTTCCAGTATGGAGCACTACATTGCATTTAATTGTCATGTCTCCCAGTCTCCTCTGATTGTGACGGCTTCTCATTTTTCCCTTGTTTTTCATGACCTTGACAGTCTTGAGGAGCACTGGCCAGGTTTCCTGGTGAACGTCCCCAGTTTGGGTTTGTCTATTGTTTCTCACTTGATAAACTGGTGTACAGGTTTGAGTCTTTTGTGGACCCCAGAAAATCCTGTTCTTAAAGTGAACCCATTGTAGATGGGACCTTTTAATTAGATCACTTCGGTTAAGGGCCTTTGATTAGATTGCAGAACCCAGTGTGGGTCTTAATCCTCTTACTGGAGTCATTCATAAATGGAGGACTAAAAGCAGCAGACACACAAAGAAAAAGCCACAGAGATGGAGAGAAGGCACCCAGGAGCTCAGAGAGGAACCCAGAAGAGAGGAAGCCACAGATGGAGCAGCCAGAATCTGAAGCAACGAGACCTGGAAGCGAAGCAAATGCCTCCATGTTCCTTGCCATGTGAGAGAGGATTCCAGAATTGCTGGTGGCTGGTCTCCTGTTGATGCCTTGATTTGGACACTCTCACAGCCTCATAACTGTAAGCTTTTAACCTAATCAATTCCCATTATAAAAGCCAACCCATTTCTGGTATATTGCTCCCAGCATCTTTGAGCAAACTAAAACAACTGGCGTTATGAGTTTTGGGAAAGCTGCCATAGAGGTTAAGTATACTCCCTGTCACCTCATATCAGGGGCTATCTGATATTCACATGATACCACTGGTGTGTTAACCTTCATCACTCAATTAAGGTTCTATTTGCCAGGTTTCTCCATGGTAAATTTACTGTTTTCCCGTTTCCCTACTTTAGTCTTTGGAAGCTAGTCGCTAACTTTAGTCTAGCCTGGGGGGAAGAGGGGCAGGAGTGAAGTTCTACTTCATGGATAGGAGAGTATCTACATATATTATTTGGGATTCTTGTGAAAGAAAAATTTCATACTGCTATTTTTATGAAATATTTTAAGGTACATGTACCAAACTCAGAAATTTAGCAAATAACATTTTGCCAAATATGCTTCAGATCTTTATTTTTAAAAAATATTACAGATATAGTTGAAGTCTCCTTTGCACTTCTCCATATCCCATTCTTCTCCCTTTTTCCCTAACAGGTAACAACCAATCATTTTTTACATATATGTATATAACCGTAAAAGGATTTTCCATACTTGAATATTTCATTGTGCACCTTGACTCTTTTCATTCAATTTTGTATTTTTGAGATCTAGTCAGATTAAAGAATGTATATAAGAAGCATCTTAATTTCACCAGTAAGTTGCTTCCATATTACTTTATAAATTGGGTTATTTGTGGAAAGGTTTCCTATAGACAGTTAACCCCACCCAATGGTGTACAAATTATTATAAGTTTTAGTCCTGGAAAGTGAAAGACACCCTCTGACCTTGACATAATATGGTGGCCTGGGGGTTTGCAGAGGGGTAAGAGAGAAGAAAGGAACTACCTTACTCGGTCATCCCTATACTCTCTTTCTTCCACTATCTTTTCTATCCTGGCTACCCCGTCTCTAACATCTCTGTGTCTCTTGGCTTCCCACCTTTCTGGAAGTCATTTCTCATAACAAGGACTTAGAATCAGTGAGGAAAGACACATTAGCTGTCAAGAGACAAGACTCTATAGGAGTGAGGATAACAAGCTTTCAACATCTGAGCTTCAAACTTGAATGTCATATAACTCAAACTCAGTATGTCCCAAACTAATGCAACATCTTTCCCCACAAGCCACTGTCCCATCAGTGTTCCTAATTTCAGTATCCATCCAGCTGCTCAAGTTAGAAACCTGGAGTCATCCTTGACTCCCGCCTCTTTCTCCTCCCACACTGAAACAAGGCCCTGGTCATATTATTCCTACCTCCTAAATATCTTAATTCTTCCATTTATTTCTGACTCCATGCCATCACCCTCACCCAAGAAACATTAACTCAAAAATTAACCCAAATTATGTAACACATGCTCAACTGGTCTCCCTGTTTCCAGTCTTGCCCCCACCAGTCTATCCTCTACTCTGCAGGCTAGACAAATCAAATCTCACCACTCCCGCAGTTAAACTTTTCCCACTGGCCTTTGGACAACATCTGAACTTGTAATGAGGTTTTTAGGGCCTCCAAATCCCTCTTTTGCTATGTCTTTCTAGCTTATTTCCTACCCTCTTTCCCTCAAACTCCATTTATCAATCATCATCAACCTTTTTCACTTTCCCAGATATAACAAGTTCACCTTTCCTCTGAGGCCTTCACACATGCTGCTTTTCTCTCTGCTTAGACTATGTCCTCATCCAACTTTAATCAGCTCTCAGTTGTCAGCTTAATTTCTTCTTTCTGCAAGAGAACCCTCTGACCCCTAGACTAGTTTGGGACTCCTGTCATATTCCTCCTCTGCTTTCCCTAGTGATTCTCATTATATTTATTGTATCTTCTTGTGTAATTATCTGCTTTCCTACCAAACTGCTGGTGTCCTGAGAGCAGGAATTAGGTGTTATTCACCATTGTGTCCCCAGTATAGCCCAACATGTGGCACATGGTAGGACTCAGTCAATGTTTGTGGAATAATGGAATGAATTTCCAGTTTCCCACTTACCTGTATAAAATCTTCCACAGCAATGGCCAGTTCTGCATTTAATGTAACCATCCCTCATTTGCTCTGTCTCACTGCCTATTTATTTCATCAATGATTGGAATTAATTGACTAGTTTTGATACATTTTGGCACACTTATAGAGGGTATCAAATTCATCTTAAGTTTGAGTGGGGACCTCTGCCATCTTGAAACAGAGAAGAGGCTGATAATTTTCAAATGGAAATATCTTCATTTTATAATGTATTTTAATGAAGTTTTCAGTGGGGTAGAGTCAAACAAGACAGTAATTAAGTAAAATTAGCTTTTTTAAAAAAAGCAAATTGGTTAGAAACAAAAGACTTTGTCATATCAAATATATATATAAAATAATAATATTAATATTAAGAGACCAAAGGAACCCCCTGTAAGAATTTCAAAGATCACCATGGTTATACTCTGAAAATCTTTGGGTAGGGAAGATCTTAGTGAAGGCTCTCTGACTGATGAGTCTGTGCCAGAGTTTTAAAGACTTATGGAAAAGAGAATTTTATGGCTGCTCTTATAACCCTTCTAGGTGTTATAAATGCTGACTCAGGGAAATCTGAGTCTATCGAATTTTTACTTAAATTCTTCATGCTGCAGGTAAAACCTAACTTCTTTAGTCTTTTTGCAGCATAGGAGGAAACAGAAGCGTAAAGAGATTAAATTACTTGCTCATAATTTTATATAATAAATGATAGATTTAAGCCCAAGCCTGTCTGACTTGAAAGCCCTTCCCCACCTCCCCACCCTTTGTGCTAAAGCAATAGACCACCTAGCCTGGTTAATGAGATTATTTGGTAAACAAAATAATTCTGCTCCCAAGTTAGCTTGGATTAAAGGCAGTGCCCATCACTGGCCATAAATCCGTGTGACTCTAGCTCTCTGTCCAGGGATCCAGGCCAGTGTGAGGTGGCTCACAGGCTGCCTTTGGAAATACAGGGATAGAAATAGAAGACCCAACACCTCATAACCCAATGTGGTTCATGAACAAACTCAGGAGTTCTGCCATTGAGCATCCCAGCCTTAGGTACAGTTTTAGACTTCAGATTATCCCACAAAACCCTGACGTTTAAAAAGCTCTAAAGGCCGATCTCAGCTCAAAACTAGTCACTCTGTGTCTCAGTTGTAAAATGGGGATAATATAGTTCCTACCTCATGGTTCTAGTGAGGACCAGTGCTGTGTTACATGTAAAGTGATTGGAATGGAGCCTATTAGATCGTAAGCTCTCAAAAAAAGCTTAGGGACTAATATTTTTAAATTTCTACTGTTGTTGTAATTGTTTTTATAACATGAGAACAAAGCATTTAAACACAGCCACAGCCAAGTAAGTACTGACTAGGCCCTTGGTATTGGGCTTCCTGACTGGTCAGTGACTCAGCAGGTAAGAAAAAGAAGTAGCTCCAGCAGTTTCTGTTAAAACACACACACACTTACACATGTGTCTATACACTCTGAAAATTTCGTGCTTTCGGTTTCGCTTTTCCCGAAATTACATCCACTATTTTAGAAAACCATAATATTTTCTAATAAAATATTATTAGAATATTTTACTTACTTTGCAATACTTCTATTTATATCAGTTCTTATATTTCTCTTTTTTATTATTTGCATGCAAAGATTGCTTTTTATTAGTCTTATTCATACCTTATTCTTCAAATTTTTAACCATTCTTCTTCAGTGTTTTCCCTTTTTCTCATATCTGCAGTTGTATATGTTTCATATTTGATTTGATCTTTTCTCTAATCTTGCGTTAGCATCTAATACAGTTAATCTTTACATGTCTTTAAACTTGAAAAAACATTTGTTAAGTACATAAATGCTCAAACTGCACAAAATTATTTTGTTACTCTAAAAACAGCCAGAAATGGCAATTATTATAAGCATTTATTATAAGCTTTATTAGCTTCAAAATATTGAATGCCTGCTTAACTTTATAATTGTAGAAACTATGTTTTGTTTTTAAATATGTAACAAATAAAGCTCAGAAATGCATAAAGGTATTACTTATGTGGCACCTGGCATTGTCCAGAGTTCATTAATTAACAGGCATGGGTTTTACAAGATCACTAGACATTTGCACATTCATTAGGTGGGGGTTCGCATGAAGAACTTCCGGATGAGCCAGGAGGATATATGACTGTGTTCTCTATTGTTGCCTTAGTCCACGAAGCTAGGCAGATGGGGTTCCCCTGCCCCTATGTACATAGACACAAACACATGCCTTGGACTCTCCTTTAGAGACTTTATCCTTGAAGACCACACTTGTTCAATCTGTTCACCTTGATCAGATTTTAATGCTACATAAAGGTTGGGGAAAGGTTAAAGGTTAATGGGTGATGGAAGTTCACTGACTTGCCCAGGTCTGCAGCCCCCCCCCCCTCCCCCCCGGCACCAGCCCTGTATTTGTGAATGTGTGTATTTGCTTGAGTGGGGTGGGTTAGAACCACCCTAAAGGGAGTTTGTTAAGAAGAAAAAGAAAGCGTTTTAGTTCTTTCTAGCAATTTGGATGCTGGTAAATGTAAGGCCATTGTCATTTGTATCCTTTTCCTACTCTGAGAGGAAATCCTGCCCTGGCAAGTGACACTGTGACCCTGCAGATGGACTCACGTAAACATACTGAAGTTATTGAGAGGTCAAGGCCCTAATTTAGGAAGATTTCAGGGTATGTGTTAACAGGACCTTCTGAGAACCTTGTTAGCAATACACCCTAATTATGTACACCTGCTCAGTGCTGGCTGCCCACCTGGATGGCTCTGAGTGACCACACAGAGAGGCAACAGGTGAACACCCTCACAGCACGTAAACACTCCACCTCTTCCAAGTCCTTTTTCCGGTTGCTTGATAGCAGGAAGAAGCCTAATTAATGCTGACACATCCTAAGACTCTAGATGAGTAAAATAAAATTATCAGAAAGTCAACATTTTTCTAAAGATTAAAGGTCCTACATGAACTGATGTTGAACTTGTGGGAGTTTTGCTTTGGAAATTGAGGTGAAAAGAGTCTGATTTCCAAGGGCTGTCCATGACTCAGCAAACACCCTGCTCTGTGTCTAAACAGCAGGTGGAAACAGCTGTATCTGGAATGATCACAACAGCAGCAGAAGAACCAGGTTGATGTCAGGACCTGGGCCAGGCACCAAGGTAAATGTTTTCTAGGAAATGGCTAAAGAGTCAGCAACCTCTTTAGCACCAGGTATGGAAACAACTAGTGCAATGTCAAGGTCTGCCTGAAGCAATTTGTTAAAAGCCATAAGACAGCTTATTCCATTACTGGGAAAATAGAAATATTCTTTATTTCATCACTTGATATAATCCATAGCAGGCAAGGGGAGATTGCTGGATTCCCAAAGGCTCCCTAAGGGAATCTGCCATAATTCCCTACTTCTGTGCCCAAAGAACAGGGAAACATTAGACAGCAGACTACATAGACCCTTTAAAAGTTATGGGGAGTGGATGTAGCTCAAGTGGCTGAGTGCCTGCTTCCCACATATGAGGCCCTGGGTTCAATCTCTGGTCCTAAAAACAAAAAACAAACAACAAACAAACAAATGGAAAAAAACAACTTGGCGGAGCCGATGTGGCTCAGTGATTGAGCACAAGCTTCCCACGTACAAGGTTGCAGGTTCAATCCCTGGCCCCAGTACCTCAAAAAAAAAGAAAGCATCAAAGTCAGAATTCCAAGGCAGGTCTGCATGATTCCAGAACCCATGCTCTTTACCACTGGGCAATACTGCCTCCCATCATAGCTGGCCAAACTCTTACAAAGTCCATTTTAAGGCCCTTAAAAGGGCAGTCCCATAGTGATATGGGAAGTACAAGTACAGCTTTCCTAATCCAGCTCCAAGTACAGCAGATGATTGAAAGGTTGTATAAAATTTTTATAATCAAATCCTATTCTTAATTCACCATGGAAACATGTCTCATTCTTTCACAGAGAAGAAAATATGATTGTAACGCAATCAGTTCCAATAGATCCATATGCTAAGCTCAGGTTTTTATATCTATGACTTCCTTAGAGATGGGTTCACCTGCTGGGCCCTGTCCTTCCTTAGCCTAAATTCACTGCCTTCTGGCAATGTGGGTAATATGTGATCCAGGCAGATGAAGGACAAACAGCCCACATCTTCCAATCTAGAAATTGTTCACTTTGATGCTCTCAGGATGTGTGTTCTTGGGCAAGTCTGCCTGCCTCACCAAACCTCAGTTTCCTCATCTGTGCATTGGGGGTCACAATAGCTGCTGCCTTCTAGAACTACTGTACGGATTCAGTGAGGTGATGCCTGCAAAGAGCCTGGCACAGGCCCTGGCATCATAAATATTACCTCCTCTTATTTAGGATTATGATGATAATGATGGTGCGGCATTTGATCTTTGCCCTCTGTCACATCCCCATAAGCACTTGCTCCTCCTTATGGTCAACTTAGTCTGCCAATTCTTAATTTTTCTGGTTTAGGAGATCTGAAGCAATAGGTAGTAAGTAGTGTGAAAGAATACAGAAGGGAAACATTTATTTTTTTAAAAATTTCCAAAATATACATTCATCTGCAAGATAGCAAGATAACCTAACCTGGATAACTTCTAGAGGAATTGCCTTTAAAATGAGCCCTGGGAAAGACTTCTTGAGAACACCAACTGATTTTAAATTGGAACCAGCAATGGTGGTTGGTGTCTGAGATCAGACCAAAGGGAAGAGGAGGAGGCATGAGCTCGTTAGTGCTGGCCCCTGTGGGAGTGACTCACTGGGGTTCAGGAACATGGGAGAAAATGGCAGCAGCAGGAAAGAAGCAGAGCCCAGGGCCAAGGTTTGCAGGCATGTGGGAAGCACACAAAGCCACAAGCCAGTGGACAGCCAACAGTGACTGACTGAAACAGGGAGAGCTTCAAGAAGAGACCATGGGCCTCCTTCCACACCATTCACTGTGGTTTTAAGCCAGCATCTATAGATACTTCCGGTGAAGGTGAGCTTCAGGTTGGCAAAGGAGATGAAGTCACAATTACACTGTCACATATCCATGGCCCAACACCACCAATGACTGTGTTCAAGGGGAACAAACAACCTTATCAGAAAGACTGAGTGCTTTTTATTAATCATGCCACAGTGAATAAGTGCTGGAAAAACTCAGTAGCAGCATTCAGGTCAGGAAAACAAGAGCTGAGGGGAGGAGTAAAATCCAGGTCCAAATGGAACAGCAGTCCACTAGCCCCCGCCCCCCCCGCCCCAGACATCACAACTGCCAACGCTTCTACCACCTGTGTCATTCAGAGCCTCAACGAAGCCTCCAGTTGGACCCAAAACTCTTCCCTTGAAAGATAACCCCTCACTGAACCTCCGCTGGATGATATCAAAAGAGAGCTGAGGCCTGAAGTGAACACGACCGAGCAGATGAGCAGCAGCAGCGGGAGCAGCTCCTCGACTCCGAGCTCCTTGGGCAGCGTCGACGACAGCTCCAGCAGCGGAGCGTGGACAAAGCCCGGGCTCTCCTCCACAGCCTGCACACCCGCAGCCCCGCAGCAGCAGGCCCGTGTCACCGGCGGCGCTGGCCGGCCACAGGGAAGCAGCCAGTTTATGAACACCCTCAGAAATGACTTGGAGTTGAGGAGACTGGCAGTGACAGTGATGACTAGAGAGCACCTTTCAAAATCTACTTTTTGGTGCACAAATATGCTGCAAGTCCAGGCTACTCTAGCATGGAGTCCATCACCAAGAGGAAAATGTTGTGGAACAGGGACTGTAGTAGGAATGAGGTTCTGGAGTTCTCAGATAGTCAAATCTTTAACTTAGAGGTGATGGGTGGTTTTCTCATGTGGTTTTTGAATACTCTCATATTCTAAAGTTTAAGTAGATCTATAGAAGACCTAACAGAGCTATTGTCCTATCTGGTTAACAT
>JAQZBX010060820.1:0-17225 GCA_029593785.1 Cabassous unicinctus
ATTAAATGTAATGGATACATATAAATTTTTTTTTTTTTTTTGTGGATCAAACAATATGTTACACAATATATTTAGTTCATAGTAACGCATTCATACAGTATTTGTCCTTTTGTGTCTGGCTTGCTTCACTCAGCATAATGTCCTCCAGATTCATCCATGTTGCCATATGCTTTACGACTTCATTTCTTCTTACAGCTGCTGACCATGAATCTTCAAAGGCGAAGACTGTGTATCTTATTCCTTCCTATAGTCTCTCCCCTCTAAGCAGGCCTCAAAAATTTGTGCCTGCTCCTGGAAGCCTCCTTGGATCTATCAATTCAGAATTCATTCTATTCTTCTCCAGGCTCCTATAGTATTTTGCTTGAACTCCTTTTAGAGTACTTGCCATCTTCTGTCTTTTACTGTGGATATTTGTGTAGATATTTTTTGCCCTTTTCTAAGGTTATTGGTTTCTTATAGACTGTGTCTAGTACTTTGTACATAACAGTCACACAATAACTCTTTGTTAACAATAATGCTCCATCCCCACCCCCTCAAAAATCCAATTAACAATAAGTAAAAGTATTTTTAGTTGAAATATAAATACATATATAATACAAATTGTTTTTTTTTTTTTTTTTTAGGAGGTACCAGGGATTGAATCCTGGACCTCATACATAGGGGGTAGGCGCTCAACCACCGCATTACATCCGCTCCCCAAATGTATTTTTGTCTCCAGCATATGACCTAATTTCTATCCTCCCCTATTCCCATAGTCGATTCAGGTCACACCTTGCACAGTGTGGTGAAAACACTTCTTGCGCCATCATGGCTAGGCATGGAGTTTAGTGCTCCGGGTTAAGGAGGTCCTTGCCAGAAGCCCATCCCTTCAGGCCCCCTTGTGCTGTGAGGAGAGGGAAGACAGAGGTAGGAAAAGAAGAGACCTAGACACATGGCCAAGGACCCAAAATGGGAGGAGTATCAGCTCAGATGTAAGGGAAGTCAAAAGCAGAGTGGCTTCTGCCTGTGTTAAAGAGAAAAATGTCAAGAGACCAAAGATTGAGGGCTGAGTGGGCAGATTTTACTGCCAAGCAAGGAACCTAACCCAGCAGAGTCTAGACTCCAAAAGATGAAGTTGGTTGAAGAGAAATGGGGAAGGTCTTATAAAGTCAAGATTCCACAAACTGTCTCTGTCCCCTATGATAAAAGTTGTTGATGAGCTGGAAATCCCTGGAATCCTGACCTGGGTCAGAGGGAGGTATCTGCGGCTCAGGATTGTGGCATCTGGTTGCCTTTTCTGGGGCCCAGTTGGGCCAGCAGGCCAACTGGCCATTCTGGATGAGATCTGAGGAGAAGCCCCACCTGCCTGGCCACTCAGAGACTTGACAGTCCATCCTGTACCCTGATGCCATCCCAAGCAAAAGGCTTGGACTGAGACCTGAACTTTGAATATTTACCCAATAGAGACTGTTTGAGATGGAAAGACATAGAAATAAAGTTAATTGGAAATTTAAAGTGCCTCTGACCACAACCCAGCTGGGTAGTGGGTTCAGGAGTAAGATCTGTCATAGCAAATTTTAAAACCACAATATTACAACCCAGAACTGTAAATGTGAAACTCTGCTACCCACCATTAATCAGTGTTTGGTGACATTTTTGTTTTCTATTGATCAGTTATATTACTACAATGTGGTGAATTTGCAGCTTTTATGTCCAGAACCCTCTGCAGGTTTTTACTGTTCTCTTTGCTTAATACAGCTACAATTAGTCCAGCAGGTCAGTTAGAAGTCCCTCGGACAATCAAAGAGCAAGTTAATTAAGAAAGACCATTATACCATGTGCTCAGCTTCTTTGGAGAGAACAAGAATCATGCTGTGAATTGGTATTAAGGCCAGTGCAGCACTTATTACATGCACAAAGCACAGTGAGGACAAGTGGGTAGGGTGGGGGTGGCAGACAAACCCCGGCAGGGACTCTGCTCCTTGCTTCCCTTCCCCCAGCCTCTGGCCCTGACATCTAGGAGCGCAAAACGATGGTCCAGGTTCTCTCTCCAGGCAGCAGCAAGGGCTAAGCCCCAGCCTGTGTAATTATCCAGGGAGGGCCTGGCCCATCAGCCCAAATCTCTCACCCCCTTCCCCATCTCCCATCTCAGTGCATATATTTACCCAAGGATTACTTTTGTGCATAGAAAAAATTATTCAGAAGTTACTTTGCTTTTGAAAATAAATATTTAACTTATTAAAGTTGCAAAATCAAAGCCCAAGGCATTTAAGCTTGTAAATTCAACTTATATCTTTAATAAATATAGCTAAATTTAAACAATCACTTTAAAGAAGTTTTTAAATTACTATTTGGTCATATTTACAAATTTACTTAAGCTGCTTTAAATATTTTAACTGCATTTCTAAATTTAATATATTCAATTTATTTATTTATTTTTTAAAAAGACTTATTTATTTACTTGATCCATTTTAAACCCCCGGTTCCCAAGTTGCTGTTTTGTTTCCATTCGCTGGGCAATTCTCTGTGTCTGTTTCATCTCTTCTCATCCTCCTCCTCCAGTCTTCACCAGGATTCGATCCTGAAGTCCTCCGATGTAGGAGAGAGGTGTTCTAGCCATCTGCACCACCTCAGCTCCTGGTTTTTGGAGCTTTTGGAGCATCTTGTTTTGTCTCTCTCCTTTTACGTCATCATCTTGCTGCATGGCTCCCGGGGCCTGGCGGCTCATGTGCCTTCTATATATATTTTTTTTTATTTTACCGGGAGGTCCCAGGGATCGAACCCAGGTCCCTCCATATGGCAGACGGATGCCCAACCATTTGAGCCACATCTGCCCCCCTCAATTTATTTTTAAAGTACTTTAGCTGTCTGACTGACAAAAAATACCTTTCTAAGTACTTAGGTAATTCATATATATCCAATAAACTAATCTTATAAATACGTCCATTTTAACTTCTTTTAAATGTTCCAATATTGCATTTACATTTTGAAAAAGTTCTACTTAAAATCACAAATGTAATCAATTACTTGGATTACACATTTTAAATAAGTACTACATGTCTAATATGTTTTTCTAATAGGTCATGTTCTCTTACACAGTATAAATACTTAAAATACTAAATATTCACATTCCTTTATACACAAATATTAATACTCTGTGTTTGATTTTCTCAAACATTTCTATGTTTAATCATAAATCTCCCCAGTGTTTAAAAAAAAATGCTACTGCTTAAAAAATATATATTTTCTCAAACTTCTGTGAAGTTACTTTCCAATGTTGGTTGAGTTGCATATGAGGTCTGGAGCCACAAATACCTCTGAGAATTTTGTTTATGACACCACTGCCAGGATGAGTCCCTTTTATACCCTTAATATGTCATAAACTCCAAAAGTTAAAAGGGAGTTGTGGAATTGCTGGGTCAAATGGTAAATGGCTGTTTAATTTTATAAGAAACTGCCAAACTATTTTCTAAAGTGGCTTTAACATTTTGCATTCCCACTGGTAATATATGAGAGTTCCAGTTGCACCATGTCCTCTTCTGCACTTAGTATTATCACTTTTTAAAAAACCATTCTAGTAAATGTATAGTGGTTCTGGGTTTTTTTTGTTTTTTTTTTGTTTTTGTAGTTGAAGCAAAGGTCACACACAGTGAAATGTGCAGTTCCTAAGTGTACAGTTCAATGAGTTTTAACAAATGTGCACACCCATGTTATCAAGATGTAAACCATTTCCATTACCTTAATAAGTTCCCTAGTAACCACCTCTTAGTCAATCCCCATCCCCTAGAGGCAGCTATTGTTCTGATTGCTTAGTTTAACCTCTCCTTTTGAGCTTCATCTAAAAGGAATCGTATAGTATGTACTCTTTTTGTGCCAGGCTGTTTTTCCTCAACCCCATGGTTTTGAGATTCATGCACGTTATTGTGCTTATCAGTAGTTCTTTATTTCTTATTGCTGAGTAGTATTTCATTGTATGGACATATCAAAATTTGTTTATCCATTCACCTTTTGATGGACATTTGGATTGTTTCCAGCAATTCTATTCCTAGGTATTTACCCAAGAGAAATGAAAGCATATGTCCACAAAAAGACCTGAACAAGAATGTTTATAGTAGCTTTGTTTATAATAGCTGCTTCCTCTCTTGATCCCCTACAATCCATTCTCCACACAGCAGCTAAAGGGATCTTTTACATAAATTATTTAAATCCCACCATTCCTCTACTTAATACCTTTAGTGACTTTCCATCCCACTCAGAAGAAAATACAAACTCCCTACCATGGTCTGTGATTCTCAATCCTGCCACTAGGAATCCTCAGGGAATTTATGATACTTGAGTTCCACCCCAGACAAACTAATCAGAATGTCTGGGGGGAGAGCCCCAGGTAATTTTAAAAAGTCCCCCAGGGTATTCTGCTAGGTCTTCAGGTTTGAGAGTCCTTGTCCAGCAAGCTCTGGCCCTGCCTCTTTCCACTTACACCACACTCTCCCTCTGATCCAGCTACATTGGCCTCCTTTCAGTCCTCTGAATGCAGCAATCTTATCCCCACCTCAGGGGTTTTGTAATAGTGTTTCTTCTGCCTGGAATGCTTTTAGATCTCAGTGTGACTGGTTCTTTCATGTGATTCAGGTCTCTGCTTAAATGTCACCTACTTTGAGGGCCTTTTCCTGCCCACCCAATCAAACAGGGTGAACAGCATGTCACCCTGTTCAAATGTTCCATATCATACTTCTTTCTAATAGTACAGCATTCCTTTATTTATATGATGTTTGTGGTCTGTCTCCATTCTAGAATGTAAATTCCATGAGAACAGGGACCTTCAGTCTCACTCACCGTAGTATCTCTAGCATCTATAATAATGGCTGGCACATAGCAAGGGCTTAATAAATACTTGTTGAAAGCCTGGCCGAATAAATGAATAAAATGCACACTATTACCAGGACAGAAGGCAAAAATCCAGAAGGACTCTTTTCATTTTCTTTCCCCCAGGGTGATATCTCACGAGGAAGTTGTTCTACATTTCGGAAGATGGATAGACTCTAGCCTGGAGGGATTAGACCCAGGGACAGGAGTTTATTAGGTTCTTAAAGGCAGAGAAGTTGTTTTGGGCTTTTAGTGTATTTTCTTCAGACCTAACCTGATGCTGTGCCCATTGTAGTTACTCAATGAATATTTTACTATTAACATTGAAGTGTCTGTGTTCTATTTTGGGGTAGAAGGGATATGGGAGGAAGATGTGGTAGGTATAGGGCTGGAGACCCGGAGAAGGCAATAGTATGTAAATGGGGATTATGGGATCAGGAGAAAAAGAGACAGAAGTATATTTACACCTCTATCCTCACTTTAGGGAGGTGCCACCAATTCAAAGCATGAAATTTGGTTTAATCTATTCTATCCTATTGGATCTCAATACTTTATTCTACATGTAGTTTCGTAAGGCAATATATTAAAGCAACGTTTTAAAAAATATTTTAAATGAAAGGTAGGAAAGAAGTGACACAGAAAGAGAGGGAAGAAACAAGGAAGAATTTATGAGCATCAATGTGCCAGATGCAGTGCTAGGCATGCTAAGGCATTTAATTATCACAACGCTATGTGAATTAAATATAACTATACTCATTTCACAGATGAGGAAACTGAAGCTTAGAAAAAGTTACTTCCCTTTTAAGTATCCTTACCACTTAACTGTTAAAATAAGTTGGATAAAAATATACATGACATACATATCAAATATCTAGATGACATTAACAATGGAAAAACTATCCAAGTGAGAAATGATAAATCCAAAATTTAAACTGATCTTGTCAGGTTAAAACACTGGACTAAAACCAACAGTTAAGTACAATGTAATGGGTAAAATGTAAATCCTGTGGTCATCTACACAGATACAGGGAGAAGGAGACCTAGTTTGTCCAGAGTTTGTAAAAAAAAAATAAAAATAAAAAAAATCTTAGTTGACTGCTAGTTTAATATAAGCCAAAAGTAGATGCTAAAAATGCTAAAAGAATAGCACTTAAGCATTTCAAGATGGTCCTTACTTTATTTGATTTTTTCCAGCACTTATCATTAGAGATATTCTTAAAATTCTCTTCTCTCTTGGCTTCTGTTGCATCTGATTATCTTTCCATCTCTAATGCAGATCCTCACTGATACTAAAGCTACTAATATAAGTCCTCATTTATGAAGGGTTCTGTGATAACTACTTTATACATATTACTCTATTTAATCCTCCCTCTCAACAACACTAATGAAATAGGTCTAGCTATTTCCCTCATTTTGTATATGAGAAAACTAAGGTTTAGAAAACTTAAGTGATTTTCTCAAGATTAGCCGGCCAATGATGTTAGTAGGGTCCAGTCCAGACAGTTTGACTTCAGAGCCTTAACCGACAACTCTTAATAACTGCATTCTTCTGCCCCAGCTCAGTTTCTCAGAACTTCCTTTTCACTTTGCTCATCTTTAAGTGACAGTCCTGTCCTCAAGCCTCAGCTCATCTCACTTATTGCCTCCCTTGTTAATAACTACTTGATAATGGGACTTCAACATTGATGATCCTATAGCTGTCACTGCTAGTTGCTCACCCAACAGCACTTGCCCTCTCCACTCTCTTCCTTGCTGATATTAAGGAGCCTCTATATGCTCCAGAGGAAGATGAACCCAGTCTCAACCCTGACCACAGGGAGTGAATCATGATTGGTTTAAGTCTGAACCAAGTATGGTACTTCTGTCTTCCTTTTCAGTGATTGGCTTAAGCATTGGGAGACTTAGGGGATATTTGAGAAAGGTTTACTTGGCTCTTAAACAGAAACATTCATTAAAAGATAATCTCTCTTCTCTTACATTGTTATGACTGCATGTGATGTCTAGAATTAAAGCAACCATTTTGAAGCCTTTAACTTTTTCTTTTTTTAAGGTACCCGGGCCGGGGATTGAACCCTGGACGTCAATAGGGAAGCTTGCACTCCACCACTGAGACACATGGGCTCCCGAGTTGTTTTTTTCATTTGTTTGCTTGTTGTTTATTTTTGTTATTAAAAGGCACTGGGACAAACCCGGGACCTCCCATGTGGGGGGCAGGCATTCAACCACTTGAGCCACATCTGCTCCCCTTTAACAATTTTTAAGAGTGTAAAGGGCTCCCCAGACCAAAATGTTTGAGAACCCCTGCTTAGTCCATGCCACCGTCATCCCTCACCAGGATTCCTCAATGGTTTCCCTACTTCTAATCTGCCCATGGCCAACCCAATAAACCCACTTTCCACATCGCTATCAGGGTGATTTTCTTAATGCTAATCAGATAATCTGATTAACCCTTCAGTGGCTCCCTGCTGCTTTTAGCTTAGCATTTAGGGCCCTATTCCTCTAATTTTATCTGTTCCTCCTCTCACGAAAATCCTTTACCCCAGCCAATCACAATTAATTGCCGTTTCCCATCAGAAATGGTGCTGATTGCTTTCAGATCTCCCCACTTGCTCTTTTTTTCTTTTTTCTTTTACTTTTTGGTCTTTGAAGCAGAGGATATTTAGTGCAGGTAATCAGTTATGCAAGACATAGAAGAACTGAGAAGCCACCTGGGATGGTAAAGCTGCCTAGAGATGAGCAACAATAGCAAGCCACCACTAACAACAAGTCTTAGGGCTGGAGGGACAAAAGGAGTCACTAGACACCAAAAGTCAGGGTCACCCAGGGAAATCTAGGTTCTGCAGGTGCTGGGACTATGGGAGAACCAAGCCACTGCTAACGTTGCCTTCCAAAGCCACGGTTCTCCACCTGTTCTTAACTCCAACCTGGCATGTGTTATCTCTTCATTCCATAGCCAGCCATCTTGTACTTGTCCTTTAAAAGTTAGCTCAAGGGTCATTTTCTATAGGAAACTGTCTCTGAGTCCTTAGTGCAATTTTTTTCCTCTTCTGTGCATCCAAAGCGCCATTTATTATAGTCACCCTCAGAAGGTACTGTGATCACAGGTTTACTTATCTAGTTTTTCCTTTAGACAATAAGCTTTTGGAGGAGGGTGGCATCTTATTTTTGTATTGTTTGAGCCCAGTACAGTGTCTGACTACAGCATTGGAGGCTGTTATATGTGCTCAGAAAATGTTCATGAATATATTAATTAATGAATTAATTCAAAGATATTTTGCTTCTGTGATGACTTCCATTTTCTGAAGCAGGTGCTTTCTTTTTTATGTGTTCAGTAAAAAACCTGAACTGTTCAGGGCCTTTGTCTACATATCTCCTGCTGGAGAGCTCATAGACACATGCTCCATGCTCCCAGCCCTCACCTATACCACCCCCACCCCCCACCTTTTCTATTGTGTGCAGATTGTCTGGGGGAGATGTTAGGTTTAATGGAAAGTCCCAACTATGCTCTGAACCGGGAAACTGGGAACTAGCAGCTCCAGCTACTTATCAGGGCAGAATCTCTCAGTGGCAGGGCTCCCTCCCCCTGGGTTATTTAAATACCCAATACTCAAAGAGCACAAATTTGTCTCTCCTCTCCAAAGCAAAGTGGGGCATGTGGAGCTGCCATCCCTGACCCTGACCTGAGCAGCTGGCCTCTGCAGGAGACCGGCCTCTTCCTCCTCCGCTCCCTCCCCTCTCCCCCTCCTCCTCCCTCTTCTCTCTCCCTCTTCCCGTCCTCTTCCCCCTCCCCGTCTCCATACTTCTCCTTTCTTTTCAGCAAGGGAGTAAAGAGTTTATTAAAAAATGAGAAAAGAGATAAGTACATAACCCAAGTCATGGGTGCGGGCGTGCTACAGGGTGAAACACGCGGGACCCCAGGTTAGGCCTTTTTAAAGCCTTTCCTCCTCCCCTTTCCTAATGCTGGGGAGGGGCCCCTGCTGTTTGCTGTTCTGATTGGTTCTCCCACTTGTTAGCTCTCAGGGGGCTAGTCTATTGAGGTTGAGGGAATAAACAGTTTATAAAGAAACGAGAAAAGAGGTAAGTACACAACCCGAGACGTGGGTGCGGGCGTACTACAGGGTGAGATGCCCCTCCCCTGCTCTTTTGGACCCTTTGTGCTGTGTAACTAATAAAGTGGTCATTTGCTGAAAGTTTCTGCTGTGCCCGAGCTTGTGATCCATCTAGCAACTCACTCCACACCTCCTTTCCGTTTCTTCTTGTAACCCTTGAGAAAAAAAAAGTTATTTAGTTTCTTGACACCATCTTTATACCTTGGGAAGACAACTTAATTTGTTTTCATCTGTTTTCTGGAGTTCCAACCTCGTGCTTCCCTTCAATCTCTGTTCCCTGGCCTGTAGCATGGATGACTTGTTATCAGTGGTTAATTCTCACATTCTGAGCATTTTCAGTTCATTTTACAAATGTGTCTTCAAAAAGAAGTCAGAAACTTTTTCCTAACTATTCTGTTAGTCCTATACCTTTTGTGCTTTTTTCTTTCACTTTGGATAAAAATAATCGATAACAAAAGTTTAACTATATTTTGGGGATTCATTATTTCTTTTTAGAGATGGCCGTTAATATTAGTGCCTTGAAGTGTGCTTGCAAAAGTACTAAGGAAAGCTCTTTGGAGAGTAAATCCATGGCATGGTATGAGGATGAGCAAAGCATGCACATGGACAGTCCTTTCTAAATACCAAAATGGGACTGGCCAGCTCAGTCACCAGAGAAATCAATGTGCACCAATCTGTTCAGCTTTGGTGAGAAAATTTTCATCCAAATTGAATTCTTGCTGGCAAATCTCATTGGTACCTGCTACATGGGCCTCTTTACCTAAACAAACATTGTCAGCTGGCACTGGGCCTTATATGAAGATGAAAAACTAAAAAATTAATCAGAATCCCCCAAACCATTGTTTGACTTTTGAGCAATGAAATCTATAAGAAAACTACCTCATACTGTTTCTTCATAAAGTTATAGCAGATTCTCTTAAGTATATTCAGGGAAGATGAGGATAGCAATTAGGATTAAGCTTATGTGAGTATAATAGTTATTTCTTAGTTTAGTGGCTCTCAAGGAGTGGTACCCTAGACCAGCAGCATCACTATCACCTGCAAATTTCCAGACTGCACCCCAGATATGCCAAATCAGAAACTCTGGGAGTGGGGCTTAGCAAATCTGTGTTTGCCTCTAGGTGATTCTGATCCACCCTCAAGTTTGAGAACCATTGACTATTTAACTGGTAGTAAAGTATTGATACATAAACATACTCTAATTACTGACTCATTCTATTTTGTATCAAGTGCATTTGCTCCACAGATGAAGAAAAACACCATCTAGGAGCTAACTAGCAGATTAGGATACATATACTGAGTTTCTAAGCAATTTATATGACAGGTGACCAATTTTACTATTCCTCCCTCCCATCTTTCTTTCCCTTTAAAATAATGCTTTGATAAAAACTTATTTAGAAAGTAAAATAACATAAACTTGTTGCCTTTCCTGAGTTTATTTCCATTTCAGATTGAGAAGATTTTGCTGAAAGCCTCTCTAAAAGATGGTATTTCTACAAATCTTGGTTCAGGAAAAATTAATTCCTGTATGCACTCACATCAGACACAGGTCTCTAGAGATTGCTTTTCTGAGTGACTGTTTTGTCAGCACGGAGACAATATCAGGCAGTATATTTTTAAAGCAATTGGTAGCATGATGGCTGAATTGATGAAATACCTGAGTTCACTTTGGACACACCAGGGACTTTATCTAGTCCTTTGTTGTTAAGACCAAATACTTTTTAGACACCCTGAGGATAGTCATTACCTCATTCAGAAAGAGCACAGAAATGGCTTATTCTCAGTTAATCCCGAATAGATTTGATTCATGGTTAGCAGTCTTGAAATTCTACTAGAATATGCCTTAAATACTTAGATAAAAGTATAATCCTGATAAAAGCAATTTTATTTATAAAAAATTCATTCACTATTGTGTGGTTTTTTTTGGAATAGTATGCATTATTTCCTCAGCATCTAGTCTCATTTTGCTTTAAATACCATTAAAATTGAATTCTAAAACATCTTAGATATATAGATAATTGCTTTGTTAATTATCATTTTCTCAGCTAAACTTACTTTCCCTATGGGCCATAACAAGTTCTTCCACGCATTTGTGTGGTTCATCATGTCTATCAGGTGTCTTAAACGTAGCAGACACCCATTAAACTTGTTTGTATTGATTGATAGATTTGATAGCAACTTGAAACACCCATTTCTCCAGGTAGGAATAGAAATTTTCTCAAATTAGGTCAGTTAAGAAGAGATACAACACACCATTTTACAGATATCCAGGGACATAAAGTAAAGCACACCTGGGCCATGTAGGGCATGGATCTAGATATTCAGGACCTAAGACCAGTCTTTCAGTCCTCTTAGGACTTCATGCTTGTGTATCTAACTGTGTATCTCCTTCTTTCTCAAGCTGCGTTACACAGATTGGCCTTTTTTTATTGTGGCATCTCCATCCCTTCAAAATGTGAGCTTATATTTGACTTTGGTCCATCATGATACCTATCCAACTCTTGAAGTCAAAAGCTCACCAGCATTAAGTGTTTCAGTCTCAGTGGCCCAATTCCAAATCCTCTAGAGAGATCATCTGATTGGGCTAGCTGTTCAGTTCCTGTACAATCAGCTGTTAGTAGAAAAGTAGGAGGTGCTGAGGAATCACATAGAGCTGCCTCTCTCAGAAATGTGGGTGAGGATCATTGTCTAAGAAGGGATCATGGCCAACGAAGTAAAGACTGGCATATCTATTATAATTTTATCTACTACAACCTAGAACTCTGACATGTATGCAAAAATTAGGTTAGAGGTAAGTAGAGTCATAGATAAGCTTCTTCCTTAATCTAAATCAAGGATTGGCAGGTTATGGCCCTCTGGCCAAATCCAGCCAGGTTTCTGTTTTTGTAAGAGCAAAGAATAGTTTTTACATAAACAAGAATCAGTGACAGACACCAATGTTCATAGTGGCATTATTCACGATTGTCAAAAGTTGGAAACAACCCAGGTGTCCATCAACCGATAAATGGATAAACAAACTGGTGTATTCACACAATGGAATATTATGCAGCTGTAAGAATAAATGAAGTTGTAAAGCATATGACAACATGGATGAACCTGGAGGACATTATGTTGAGCGAAGCAAGCCAGACACAAAAGGACAAATACTGTATGAATGTGTTACTATGAACCAAATATATCGTGTAACATATTGTATGATTCAAAAAAATTTTTTATATGTATCCAGTACATTTAATTGAGAAATGGAAAAAAAGAAAAAGTCTATTAAAAAAAAAAGAAAGAGTAAGCGACAGAGAGGTCTTATGTGACCCACAAAGCCTAAAATGTTTACTATCTGGCCCTTTACAGAAACGGTTTGCCAATCCCTGTTTTAGAAGATCTACTTCCTTCTTCATTCATTTAACAAATATTTACTGAATCTGCTAGGTTCTAGGCACTGTTTTAAGTTCTGGAGACACAGTGATGTTATGTGGTTGCTGCCCTTGAGGAGCTTAAATTCTGTTGTGGGTGGTAAGAGACCAAGAATAAGCATATTTATTAATAAATAGGATAATTTCAGATTATAAGCTGTGAACAATATAAAAAAGGGACACTAATAAGGAAGAATAACTAAAGGAGGAGAAGCTACTTTAGACAGGCTGGTCAGAGAAGTCCTGACTATGAAGATGAAATTTATGCTAAGACCTAAGGGTCAAGAAAGAGCCAGTCATGAGAAGGGCATTCTAGCCAGAGGGAGCAAGAGCAAAGTTGCAAGGCAGATAAAAGTTTAACCAGTGTGACAGGTTGAAGCTAGGTGGACCCCAGAAGGTCATGTCCTTAGAGCTAACCCATTCCTGTGCCTGTAAAACTATTGTAGGTAGGATCTTTTGATTAAATTACTTCAGTAAGGGTCTTTGATTAGATTGAGCGACCCAGGGTGGGTCTTCATTCTCTTACTGGAGTCCTTTATAAATGGAGAAACATGCAGAGACACAGAGAGAAATGCTTCAGAGTTGAAAGAGAAGACCCCAGGAGCCAGAAACTGAAATCAATGGAACACAGAAACTGAGAGGAGCCACAGAAACCAGAAGCTGACAGCAACGACGCCTGGAGGAGAGGGGAGGGAGGAGCAGATGCCACCATGTGCCTGATCACCCACAGTTGCAGCTCAGGGAGAAAGCATCTCCTTATGATGCCTTGATTTGGACACTTTCATAGCCTCTTAACTGTAAGCTTATAAGTTAATAAATCCCCATTGTAAAAGCCAACCTATTTCTAGTATATTGCCTTGGCAGCCTTTAGCCAACTAAAACACCCAATCAAAGAACCCTAAACAAGCCAAGGGTGTTAGGGGACAGAGATAAGAAGTAAAGTTGGGAGGTAAGTAGGGGCCTTGAATGGCCTTGTAAAGAATTAAGGTTTTCTTTAGGTGTAAAGGGAAGCCTTTAAAAATTTAGTGACATGATCTCCATGCTTTAAAAATATCTCTCTGATATAAAGGTCTTATACATGGAAAACTACAAAATATTGATTAAAAAAATTAAAGAAGACCTAAATAAATAGGACATTGTGTGTTCATGGATTGAAGATTAAATATTGTTAAGATGTCAATTCTACCCAAAGTGATTAACAGATTCAATGCAATCCCAATCAAAGTTCCAACAGCCTTCTTTGCAGAAATGGAAAAGCAAATCATGAAATTGAAATGGAAGAGTAAGGAGTACCGAATAGCCAAAACCATCTTGATAAAGAATAAAGTTGGAAGTCTCACATGTCCTGATTTTAAAATTTATTACAAAGCTACAGTAACCAAAAATGCATGGTACTGTTACAAGGACAGGTGTATAGACCAATGGAATCAAATTGAGAGTTCAGAAATAAACCCTCACACCTATGGCCAACTAATTTTTGACAAAGATGCCAAGTCCACTCAGTGGAGAAAGAATAGTCTCTTCAACAAATGGAGAACTGGACAGCTATATGCAAAAGAATGAAAGTGGACCCCTACTGCATACTATATTAAAAAATTCATTCAAAAGGAATCAATATAAAAACTAAAATTCTAAGACTCCTTGAAGAAAACATAGGGAAACGTCTTCAGGACCTTGTGTTAGGCAATGGTTTCTTAGACTTTACACCAAAAGTATTAGCAACAAAAGAAAAAATAGATAACTGGGACTTAATCAAAATTAAAAATTTTGTGCATCAAAGGATTTTATTATGAATGTTAAAAGACAGCCTAGTCAATGGGAGAAAATATTTGAAAACCATATATTGCATAAGGGTTTAATATATAGAGTACGTAAAGAAATCCTACAACTCAACAACAAAAAGACAAACAACCCAATGAAAAAACGGGCAAAAGACTTGAATAGACATTTCTCCAAATAAGACATAAAACAGCCAACACACACATGAAAATATGCTAAACATCATTAGCCATCAGGGAAATTCAAATCAAAACCACAATGAGATATCATTTCATATCCACTAGAATGGTTATTTAAAAAAAACAAAACAACTGGGAGTGGATGTGGCTCAAGTGGTTGAACGCCGACTTCCCACATACGAGGTCCAGGGTTCAATCTCTAGCCCTGGAAAACAAAAAACGAAAACAAAAACAAAAACACAAAAACAGAAAATAACAAGTGTTGGAGAAAACGAAAACAAAAACAAAAACACAAAAACAGAAAATAACAAGTGTTGGAGATACTGTGGAGAAATAGAAACCCTTGTACATTGTTGGTGGGGATGTACAATGATACAGCCACTCTGGAAAAGTTTGGCAATTCCTCAGAAAATTAAATATGGCATTTCCATATGACCTGGCAATCCTGCTTCTAGGTATTTACCCCCAAAATATTGAAAGCAGAGACTTGAACAGATATTTGCACATCAATGTTCATAGTAGCATTATCCACAATTGCCAAAAGGCGGAAGCAATCCAAGTGTCCATAAAGAGATGAATGGATAATCAAAATGTGGTATATACATACAATGAAATATATTCAGTTGTAAAAAGTAATGCAGTTCTGATGCATCCTGCAACATGGATGAACCTTAAAGACACCATGTGGAGTGAAATAAACCAGACACAAAAGGACAAATATTGCATGATCCCACTAATATTAGATAAGCAGAATACGCAAATTCATAAAGTCAGGAACTATTATACAGGTTACCAGGATCCAGGTGAAGGTAGAGAATGGGGCGATAATGTTTAATTGATACGGAGTTTCTGTTTGGGCTGATGGAAAAGTGTTGGCAATGAATGATAGTGATGGAGACACAATTTTGAATGTAATCAACACCACTGAATTGTATATTTGAAAGGAGATAAAATGGGATATTTTAGGTTGCATTTAAGTTACTAGGAAAAAAAAGCCCATAGAACCATACAACAGTTTTTATATACTGTTATTGATAAAATTATAATAATAATGTTTCATCAATTGTAACAAATGTATCACACAAATGTAAAATGTTAATAATAGTGAAAACTATGTATGTGGGGGGGTATATGGAAACTTTGTACTGTCTGCATGATTTTTCTTTAAACCTACAACTGCTCTAATAATATATCTATATCTCTGTCTGTGTGTGTGTGTGTGTGTATAGCTACACACACATGTATCTCGGCCTGCCATGAGATAGATTATAGATAAGCAAGAGTGAATTCCATTTAAGAGGCTATTGCAATTAATTCAGGTGAGACATAGCCGTGATTCAGATAAGAATGGTGCTGTAGCAGTTTGGCATTATTTGTGAATTCCAAAAATAGATATTAGATTATGTTTGTAAACTGGCGTGTTTGCATATTAGATTGTATTGGATTCAGAGGTTTCACTTTTACTCAATTAAATAATGATTAAGACTTTTGATTGGGCCACGTCAGTAGGCCATTGAGTCCCCGCCCACCAAGGGAAAACTATGTGGCAGAGCAAAGGAGTTGGTTGGAGTTTTGATGCTGGAGTTTTGATCCTGGAACCTGGGAAGTAAACACATAGAGAAGCAGATATGTGAGGAAGGAGAGAAGGCTCAATTGGACATAGCAGAGGCCCCAGGAAGAGAGATGAGCCATATGCCTGATAGTCTACAGTTGGTCTTGTGGAGAGAGCACAGCAGCTGAGCCTGGAGAGAATGGAGCACTGGGAAGAGAGGAACCCAGGAAGCCTGAACCCTTGGCAGACATCAGCAGCCATCTTGCTCCAACACGTGGCAACAGACTTTGGTGAGGGAAGTAACTTAATGCTTTATGGCCAGGTAACTGTAAGCTTCTTCCCCAAATAAATACCCTTTATAAAAGCCAACAGATTCCTGGTATTTTGCATCAGCACCCCTTTGGCTGACTAATACAGGTGCCATGGAAATGGAGAAAAGTAGAGGAACTAAAATATTTTGAAGGGAGAACTAATGAGACTAGTGAATTGTACATGAGGGGTGAAAGAAGAGAGGAATCGGCATGAATCCTAGATTTCCATCTGAGCAGCTGGAGGGATGGTGAGGCTTATCCATATCATCTTCTGATAGCTGAATAACTGTAACTCTGGAGCTAAGAATCTTGCTTACATATTAGGAAAATTTCAAAGCCAGTGTATTAGTCAGCCAAAGGGGTGCTAATGTGAAATACCAAAAAATGGGTTGGTCTTTACATAGGGTATTTACTTGGGGTTTAAGTCCACAGATACCAGGCCATAAAGCATTATGTTTCTTCTCTCACCACAGTTCATTGCCACATGTTAGAGCAAGACAGCTGTCGGCGTTTGCCAGGGTTCAGGCTTCTTGGGTTCCTCTCTTCCCGGGGCTGCGTTTCTCTCCAGGCTTAGCTCCTGTTTCCTCCACAAGGTCAGCTGTAGACGATCAGGCGAACGGCTTGCTTCTCTTCTCCTGGGGCCTTCTTTCCAACATCAAAAGTGCTTCTCAAAAGACTGCTTCAACTCTGTTCTTTGCCTTGCCTTTTATATTCGATTCCCCACCCACCAAGGGGTGGGGCTCAACACCCTAATCATAACCTAATCATGCCCAGATTAACAGATCAGTTTACAAGCATGATCCAATTATATTTTTGGAATTCATAATTACATCAAATTGGCCAGCGGTTACAGCCAGTAAAAGATATTATTCTCAGTTTTGAATTTCCTTAACTTTCACATACGTACTTTTCTACGGGGGATAACTGAATGAAAAACACTACTCTGGAAAACTCCAGCCTATCCCCTTAGAAAACTGAAAGTACTTTTCTCCTCTCTAGAATAATAGCTTTTCTGTGATTTCTGATAGTGGAATGACCTCTGA
>JAQZBX010060821.1:0-17224 GCA_029593785.1 Cabassous unicinctus
TATTAAGAAGTTTCATTCTTGTTGAGCAAAAAAAAAGAAAAGCCAACGAACTTTTTAGATTGAACAAAGTACTCACAACAGGGCAGTTGTGATGCAAGTAGAACAAAAAACCAAACACTTGACATTTTTAGGTCTCTGATGAGTTTGGTACTTCAGGAAAAATCAACCCAGCACCATCAGCTACCAACTACCATTCCATCTCTTAATTTGAAAAGCATTAGTCACAGTCCAGGTGTGGGAACTCTATCTTGAGAGAAGTTCCTAATTGCCGTTTGTCTTTCAGACCAGCGTAAACAAACCAGCAAGCCACCACCATAGTAAACTTACAAGCTTTTGGAATCTGCCAAGAATATGCCTTGATAGTTGCCCTTGGCCCTCTAGGTTTTTTTATTCCCCCTTTTACAAAGTTATATATATATATCCGGAAAAAGAGAAAAAAAAATCCTTGCATTCCAAATTTTCATCCTGCTTACTGGTTTCATTGCCGCCACTTAGTGGATGTTTAGTTTAGAACTATTTTGTCTGCTCTCTGGAAGCCTTGGGCAGAACTTAGTTTGTCATTGTTGGGGAATAACTGCTGAATTTTTAGCTGTTTTGAGTTGATTCGCACCACTGCACCACAACTCAATATGAAAAAAATATTTAACTTATTATCTTGTGAAAAGTATACATTGAAAATATTGTTCATATTGTATTTATCAGGTATGATGAAAAGCAATAGATATATATTCTTTTATTATGTTAAATTATGATTGCTATTATTAATCAGCAAAATGTGGAGCGTATGTTCTTTTCACAGTAATATATGCCTTTTCTAACTTGGTTATTTTATTGTAAATGAGTAAAACATCTTAATTTAAGAGATTGTATGTAATATTTATTTTGTTCATTTTTTTCCTTGTTTACGTAAATTTTGAAAGATTGCGGGATTTCTTCACAGAAATCTACCTTGATGCTGTGGAAGTAGTTTGAGGAATATCTTAGGAGTTTTCTTAGAATGTATAATGGTTGTAGCCCATCCAAATTTAAAGGAAAAAAGGATGACCACGTTGCAGTCAGACTTCAGTGGCATACTCTTCTAATTCCAACTTTATACAATTAGTAAAAAGTTTTTTGTTTGCATATTCCACCAGTTCTACTGTGACATACTCTTGAGTATAAAGACATGTGGCAATAATAGGGGTGGGGGGATAGGGGTTAGTCTCACAGTGCCTTTGGAAGGGCCGGAACTTGCCTTAATCTTCCTCAATCAAATAAGTATTTTTGTTTCTTAGTTTTTGAGAGAATTTGAATGTAGGATGGGTTCAAATGCACAAAAGGAAAAGATTTTACCACTTTTTTTTTTTACTTTAAACGTAAAGTGAAGAGGCTGCCTCTTGGAGCTGAAACGTTATGTAGTACCTGAATATGCCTTATTTAATTACAGAAAATCCAAAAGTTGTACTATTTTTTGCTGTGTAGAAAGGCAGGAATGTTTCCCGAGCTTTCCTGGACAGCGGGTGAATGACAGTAGCTTTAGTTTGTTTGTGAGTAGATACAGCTGGAGCACTATGTATGTATGTATGTATTCTCTGGACTACTTTGACAGAAAGTGGGTTTTTGAATGTAACAAGATAAGTCAACTTGAGTTGTAATATATTTTGGGGAATCAGTTCACTACAAATTATGACTGTAAACATTGTACTGTAAATGTTTTGTAGTTTTCCCCCCAATAAAATTTTTGGGAAAAGTTAAAAAAAAAAAGTTAAAGGGGAACTTGTATATTAACTGACAGCTTTAATGATTGAATAAAAAAAAATTACATGCTACATAAAATAGGAGCTAAATTTCAGCATGGTAGCTTTTATTTCCCCTCCATCAACCACAGTTTTTGACCTCATCTAATCCATAAGATGAAACAAACTAATGTTTTGTCATATTGAAATGTTCATATCTCAAGAAAGGAATGTGCAAGTCTTTTAAAAAATTTCCTAGAAATGTTCTCAAAAAGCTAGGTGAATGATTTCCTTAATACAGAGAAAATAGCTTCATAATTTTGGAGCTGTAAAAAATATGCTCATGTGAGATAGAATTCTACAGTAAAATGTATAATTGAACTAAATTACAATTTCTGAGTAAAATAAGACAATTTACATTGTTTCATGAAAATATAAACACATTGAAATCTTATAATAATTTTTAATTTAATTTAAGTGGATATTTTAATGACATGAGTTGTAAATGTATGAATTAATAATATAAGTAGGGATTAATGTATTGTTTGGGCTTAACAAAAATACATTTCTTTTTAAAAAACCCTCATTCTCTCTCTTTACCTCAACTTTTCCTCCCTCTGTCTCTCTCTCTCCTACAATAATCTATGCACTATATTCAGAGATATTTAAAGAAGAGGTTAGGGACAAAACAGGAATTAGGAAGATAGGAAGAAACACAGTGAAAGGAAATATAATTATGGAAGCAATTTTTTTTTTAAGTGTCAAAAGTTAGTCTACTAAAGGAATCCATTACATAATACATCTTGACAAACATGTTACAACTTTAATCTTCACTTCACTGCCATGACTGAGAAGGGACAACAATTGTAGAGGAATAGTCTATTAAAATGTCTGATTTAGTACCTATTGACCGTGAGAGCATGAAAAAGTAACTGCAATTTTTCCAAACCAAAGAATAACTAAAAAGGACCAATATTTTCAGGCTTGTCCTATTAGACTTCATGAACATGGTGTCATTGCAGAGTGATTAATGCTGAGATGCATTAAAATATATGTACTTTTTAAAATTTTATGTGACATCTGAACAAAAATAAGTTATCAAATCTACACTTTCTTTAAAACATAATATGAAGTTATAAATTCAATGATTATTATCACAGTAAATATATATATTAAATATCTTTCTATTGAGAATAAACCCAGCAAACACCAATATTCTATGCTTTAAGGAACCAAAATTATTCGTCTTTGTCACTACATTCTGCTAATGTACATGTCAATGAAATAACAATATGTTGAACTTAAATTCTCCTGTAACACTTGACAATATAAAGTTCTGGCAATTCTTTTTTTCTTATATTTTCTGTGGACCAATAAATTGGTTTCCAAATTCAGGTGTAATTTTTAACAAATCATGTCTCATTAGAGAAACACCCTACATCACTTTAAGGATCTGGAAACATGGTTCCTGATGTATAGACTTTAGCCATTTCACCCAAATCTGCTCTGCAAACATGTATTCCTGGTAACTAATATTTCAAGACAATTAAACCAGTTGTGTATATGTGTAGCTGATTTCACTTTAATAGGAGTTAGGGATTAAAAAATATGGAATATGAATTATAAAACAATTAGTCTGAAAGGATCAAAAAGAAACATATTCCCAATTCTTATAAAGCCTTAAATCATACATAACAGATGTCCATGAGAACAGTTTACAGACATTAAACTTGAGAAGAAGAAAATCTGTGATAGCAGTTACCACAAATTATTATTCCTATTAGGAATTTCATGGGCATTATTTTGTATAATCTATATAGCAATCTATTCAGCGTCTCTTTAAACATGAGAAAATGCATGCCAAGCTCAATATATAATTTACCAAGGTCACCCAGTTAGCACAGACAGCATTCAAACTCGAATTTCCACACACTTAGCCACTACACCATATATACAATCCCATTGTGAAATTCAAAATTCTGGAATTATTATTGCCCAGAAACAATATTTGAATTCTTTTTATAAAGTAGTGCAGCTGAAAAGACAATGAAATTTTACTAACAAGAAAAAAATAAAATGACTTCTAGGTCAATTAGTTAACTAATGAATTACATTTAAAATTCATTTATAGTCCTGTCAGAAAATAAAATTGATACAAAAATTGCGTACTACAAATGGATGGATAAAAGTTAATTTTATCACTTTAATAATTTCTCTCACTATTAAAAATAGTCTTATTTCTATTGCCCCTATGCTATTATGTTCCATCAAGGAAATTAAAGCCAATTTCTGATTTGCAGCTCTATTGACCTAAGAATGTAGAGAGGTTAATTTATCCTATTAGCCCCACAATGTTCACTAGAAAGCATGTTGCTAAATTTTAATACTACTCTGGCAAAATTAGAACACTCCTTTTCAAATTTAAAAGTTAAAAATCATGCTCTACTTTGAGATTCAAGGTTATAGCTTTTAAAATATTGTGTAAAAGATGAAAACATTTCTTCTTACCTCTGAAATTGAATTGGCCACTCTATTACAATACACTGTAGATGGGATACTTATACCAGCTTAATAACCTCTTCTTGAAGTCCACAGAGGTTCCCAAGGACAAAACACAACTCTCTTCTGCAACAGTAATTCAACAATATGAGCCATTTTCCCCCATTTTGCCCCATTTTCCCCCATTTTGCCCCAGAAAAGGCCATTTCTGTAAAAGCAAACTACATCGGAAAAGTGACTACATAAAGGCATTTTGGTTCTTAATTAAAAAATGATTGCTCTGTGGATAAACTATATGGTATAGCTTGAAAAGTAATCTAATAATTATGTTCTACTCTATAATCCTAGGTCTGATATGTATTACATATGTGCCATTAGATTAATAGTGTAAATTCCCTGAAATCCACTTTCCTCTTGCTGGAAATGTAGCCTTTTTAATTCCTCAAAAATTCAATAAAAATATACATAATAAAATAGTATGAAAGCATAATCTATAAAAGTTTATAAATGTTTAATAAAAATTAATATGCTTCTTATTTAAATTTTAATGGGCTACAATTACAAGTGTCATGTGATATAATATAAACTCATTGAGAATTTCACAAAGGGGATATACTTATGGATCAGAAGTATTAACATGAGAGATTGGGTAGTAGACAGATAATTGTAATGATCTATATGATAGAACATTAGAATATTAGAGGTCTGGGGGAGTGAAAGCCCACATCTTCTAAGATTTCTATGGTCTTTCCTTGTCTGGAGACTCTCACATATTAATCTACAGGTTACTAATTGGCTATATACATAAGAAGCATTAAGAATAATTAGAAAAATAAATGGATGCCTGGGTGCCACACCAAGAGATTATAACATTGAATTGGTAATGTTATTGATGGAATCTGAATAAAAACTAAATATACAAACATAAGATATGAGTAAGGAGACATTTGGAAAGATTGATCTATTAATTTAAGGCAATCACAAGTTGATCTATAATATTCATCACCAACCAATTAAAATTTAAACAAAGCATTTTTTTTGCAGAAATAGACAAGCTGATTTTAAAAACTATATGCAAAATCAAGGAATAAGATAATAAAAGCAATTTTGAAAAAGAAGAATAAAGTTAGAAGACTCCCATTAACTGATTTTAGATAAAGATATCAAAAAGCTAAGATAGTCAAGAGAGGGCAGTAAGCTGAAAAGAAGGATACATTGACCAATGGAACTAAATACAGAGATCACAAATAGATTCATATATATCAGGTGAAAATTTGTACCACCACCAAGGTTTGAAGGATGTGTAGGTAGTGATTCCATCACATTCCTATTCAACACTCCTTTTTAGCCTATGCAGAAAACAGATGGTTCTTGGAAGATGACAAGGGATTTTCATAAACTAAACCAGGTGATTATTCTAACTGACTCACTAAGTCATTAATTTGGGCATACACAGAAGTACTCCATCATCAAATGGAAGTGGCTTATAAGAACTCAAGCTCTAGTAGGCCCTGAAGGCATGGTAAGTTACTGAAGCAGTGGCTCAATGCCTGTGACAGTTTGATGTTCTTTTGTGAATCCCAGAAAAACTTGTTCTTGGAATGAATCCATACCTGTGGGTGTGTGTGGGGGGGGAGGCCCTTGATTGACTTTGGTTTAGCTAAGGGACCATTGATAAGATCCCTTTTAATTAGATAGCTTTAGGGCTTTTGATTGTACTATGTCAGTGAGGTGTGACCCAGGTTAGGTCTTCACCCTCTTGCTGGGGTCTTATATAAATTGAGAGCTGAAAGCAGGAACAGAGAGAAAAAAGACAGCTGCCATTTTTACCCTGCTGAAAGAAAGAGGATGCCAGGATCAGCGACAGCTGAGAGACAGGTCAAGAGAAACCCACAGAGACTGAGAGAGGCAGGAGGCTGGATACAGAACTGCAAAGGGGCATGGAAAGAGGTCCCCAAGAGGCTAGGCCCATGGAGAAGCTACAGATGAATAGAACAGCCCTGCCACCACCAGCCTGTACTAATAGGGACAGAAAAGGGATAGATTGAAGAAAAATTTACTTCAAAAGGCAGTAAAACAGAACCAGAGGTCTGGACTTATGACATCTTGTAGGGCCCACAGAAAGAACCACCTATGTGTGCAGAAACATGCTGTATGGCCCAGGTATTGGAGAAAGCAGACCTTCTACTCCATGATTCTGGAAAAATGTTGCTGCTCCATGCTTCAGAGAGAGTGAGCACATACTCTGGGTATTAATGAGAGTTTCATCCACACTCCACTGTTCTGAGGGATTTGAACCCGTGCACTGGAGATTGGGGAGAACCTGGCCATCACTCCAGTGTTCTCAGCGGGTGGGACCTAGATTTTGACTGTGATCCAGGTGTGAGTGGAGCCAAGAATATGGCCACTAGGCAAGCCCCTGGAAAGGGTAGGACTGCCACTTCTTTGGAACCCAAGGAGAAGAAACCATGGCTCTATAGATGATACTCAGAATTTGAAATCTAATGGAGTAGTCTTGCAGGTATTTGGAATTGTTTGGGACACAACAATTGTTTTCCTTCCAATTTCTCCCTAATGAAATGGGAATTTTTATTCTATGACTGTCCCTCCTTTGTATATTGGAATTAGATAACTCATTTTCATGTTTTATAAGTCTACTGCTTGAAAGGAAATTTGCAAAAAGACATATTTACCTAGAACCAATTTTCGTGAGACTTTTACTTAAAACTGTTGCTGAAATGATTCAACATTTTTGAAATATCATGATGGAGTAATGTATTTTGTATATGGAAAGAACATATATTTTTGATGTCCAGAGGGTGGAATTTGGTGGTGTGAGTCTTTTGTGGATGCCAGAAAGCTATGTTCTTAAGCTATTCCATTTTTGATTAAATTATTTTTGTTAAGGTTTTTTTTATTAGATTGTTTGACAAAGTTTGGGTCTTAACACTTTTTCTGGAGTCTTTCATAAATAGATGAATAAAAAGATACAGATACAGAAAAAATGCTGCAAAGAAAGAGAGGAATCCAGAACCTGAGAGAGATGCTCAGAGTCAGAATTTAAAACCAATGAAACACAGAAGTTTAGAGGAAGCCACTTTAGCCAGAAGCTGATTGCAGCAAGGTCTGGATCTGGAGGAGAGTGAAGAGTGAAGTGGATGCTGCCATGTGCCTGATTGCCCACAGCTGCAGCTCAGAGGGAAAGGACCTTCTAATAATGATTTGGACACTTTCACAGCCTTAGAATAAATCCCCATTTTAAAAGCCAACCCATTTCTGTTATATTTCTTCCAGCAACTTTTAGCAAAATGGAATAGATATCTTGGCCTTTTATTGTAAATTTTCAAAGATTCTGCAGGAGAGCTGACCCTGGAGTGTCTATGCTGCCATCTTCATTGCCTAAAAGAAATCATCATAATATTAAGAGCACTAAAATAATTTAAGGATGTAAATTTTATTCTCTAGAGAAAACACAAGCAATATAGTGCAATGAAATATGGTTAAAAAAAATCAGAGAGGGAAGAATATTTAATATTAAATATATTAGCCAAAAGGAAGCAAAGAGAGAAGTAGAATATTAAAAAGATTTGACATAAATGAAAATAGCACATAAATAATTATTTTAAATGTAAGTTTACTAAACACTCCTATTAAATGCCCTGTAATTGACTATTAAAAAGTAATTCCCAACACTATGATGTCTATAAAATATATATGAGTTGGGAAAATGATGGAGTAGAGAGTGCTCCAGGACTCACTCCTTCCAAGAAAACAATTAAATAGTTATGGGCTGTCTAAAACAACTACTTTGAAACTCTGGAGTCCAGAAAAAAACTTTACAGCAACCAGGGAAGAGCAGGAGGAAGATGATAAATTTTGCTAAAGAACTAAAGATTGCTCTCTCCATATGGCAACTACTGGTGTCTTTCCCCCACTTCATCAGCTGAGCAGTGACAAAAATAGATGTAAAAGTCCAGTTTTCCAAGTCCAGTTGTGGGCATGGCTGATTACTGATTATGGGTTTTGATTAGCTGCACTGGATTGCTAGGACCCCAGCTCTGAGGGCAGCCATTATATCAACACATCTCCAACAAAGCCAGGGTAAACCATCATTTCCACCCACCTGGACAAGGAAAGCAGTTGTCATTGTTTCAAACTATCCCATGAAGGGGCAGTGGTGGTGGAGATTTAAAGACATAGTATTTCTTCTGTGCTGTGGTGGACAGTTAGTTGAAGGGCTGTATTTGCTGGGCAGGCCAGGAAAGCTCAGAGCTAGGGACCCACAAAGGTGACACAGCAGGGCCCCAAAGTACCCCAAGGAGGGGATCAGGAAGCATACCAAGAGGTTCTCTGATGGCTTCATAAGGCTGAGCTTTCCTGGACATTGTTGTGGTTAAATACAAGATTACATCTGCTCTATTACTGAGTTAGTTAACATTCCAAAACCTGTCTGGAGAAACATGACCATGTTTTCCTTGTGATGTGATACCTCAAAAAAGTCCATTTATCAGCTGGTGGGCACTCCTAGATATACGTTAATCATCCTGCAGCAGCCAATGGAAAATACATGAAATTTTGTGTTTTATGAAAGTTTGTTATAAGTGAAGGTTTATTATAAATATTTATTAATAAAATCAGATTATTACTGAACAAAGGAAAATACTTCAAAGGAAATACAACTAAAGAATAATAGCATTCATGAATAATTTTCATTTCTTTTCTGAATTTTGTTGTATAATAATTTTTGCATAATGAACAATCAATAATCATTTAATAGTGTTCTACCTATAAATATAAAACTATTTCATTGGAAATAATGTGCTATTCCATCTCTGGTAGATATTTCTGCAACAGATTAAGAATTACTCCAAATATATCTACTCTTTTGCCAAGTCATAAATTAGAGCATCACAAAAGAATACCAAAAACTGTTTCTCAACTTTATGTGACTTCTAAGGGGTAGGCAATTCGCTGTAACAAATTTAACATGACTGCATTAGTCCTTGAACCTTTATCCTAGGCATCATGTCAATCAATCTTCTTGGAAATTAGTCACAGAGATGTCCAAATATTTCTTTTTCAGAAATCCTCAATGTAAGTAATGCCATGACATTATCATGGCATCTCTTATATTATGAAAGGCAAGGAATACTCTGCTATGCCTGTGTACACAGTAGCTCCCTTGTACACTTGTGAGACATAATTTTCAGGTGAACATTTTGTTTGACCAAGATCTGAAGAATATTTTTAAGTTGATTTTTTTTTTACCTCAAATCTTCCAGTCTCTCTCTCTGTCTCTCCATCTCTCTCTCTGTCTGTCTGTCTCTCTCTCTCTATCTATCTATCTAATCTATGTATATACAAAAACATTAAATATTAGTTACCTGAAAAAAAACAAATATCAAAAATTTCAGGCTCCTTACATGGTTTACATCACTTATTTGAGAAAAACTTGAGGTAGACAAATTTCTAGACAGATAAAGCTTGAAGAAGTTTTATACCAACTTTGATTCATTGTAAGAATTAACCTCAAAATTAGAGCATTTTAGTGTATCTCAAAAATTAGAAATGTTATTAGAAGAATTTACATACACATATGCATACCATGTAGGCATTAATTAAGTAATGCCAGGATTTGTAGAAAAGGAAATACAGAATTCATGGAATCAGTCTTCAAGCAATGAACATATACTGAAAAATATTTTTGGAAAATTTTTGATTATATAATATGTTACAAATATCTTCTGAAAATAAATAGTAATGACTGCTCATTATTAAGAATATACCTCTGGTTTTAATTTCTGATCTTTCATTTGTTTTAAATAATATTGGATATAAAAGAACATAAATGATGCATTGAAACTCTCTCATTGTTTATTACATAATTAGACTTTTTTTTTTTAAATAAAATGAAGTAGAAATATAGTGTTATGAGCATGATCTTTCTATTAAATAAATCATGGTAGAATCACAGAACCAACAATATTTAAAGTTTGTGATTCTGGATAAATTATTTAACTTGCCATGCCCTTTTTCTCATCTAAAAAATGAGTACAATAAAATCACCTATGATATAATATTTTAATCTAGATTAATGTGTTCATTAAAGGATGTATTTATAACAGTGTCATGTTGATTCTAATTATGCAAAATATATAAGTTCCTATTATATAATATCCAAATGTTGATTAATACCTAATTTATATTTGGTAGTCAAACTGATTTTTTTCAGTCAAATTTTCAAACAACTCTTTATTATGAATATCTGGAATAGCTAACCTAATTTTTTTTAAATGCCAAGTAATTCCTACAAACAAAACCTGTTTTGAAGATATGCATACCAAGTATCCCTTTTGATTTCTCAACAGTTTACAATCATTGGATGCTATGGGAGGTAGGAATAACATAAATGTGCCTGATTTCAACCTTGTGGAATTAATAGAATCTGAAGAGATCCGATGGATCCTTTTTATGCTGTTTCTTCTGATTTACCTGATTATTTTTCAAGGGAATTCAGGGATGATGCTGATAATTTGCTTGGATCTCCAGCTTCACACCCCCATGTACTTTTTCCCTTAGTCACTTGCCATTTCTTGACCTCAGTTACTCATCGATATTATACCTAAAACCTCAAAGAACTTAGTGACCTCCAACAAGAATATTTCATTCATGGGTTGCTTCACCCAGCCCTTGATGTCCTTTTTTTTTTCCTTCTGGATTGTCACTGAATGTTTCCTTCTCTCTTCAATGGCCTATGACCACAATGTAGCTATCTGCAACCTTGTTATGGCCCTGTTATGTCCAGGACACTCTGCTGCTGCTTCATCCCTGGGTTCTATATGAACCAATCACATGAACCACTGGTTCTATATGATTGATTTTATTGAATCATTACTCAATGTTGTTTACATGAACGATTTGCATTTCTGCAACTCCAATGTCATCTATCACTTTTTCTGGGACTTAACCTGTCAGAGAATTTTAGCCCTGTCCTGCTCTGACAATCGTGACATGGAAATCATGATATTCATTCTTGGTAGTTTAACATAATGATGTCTCTTACCACGTCTCTGTGTCCTAAGGGTCCATTCTGAAAATTAATTCCACTTCAGGAAAGCACAAAGCCTTCTCTACTTGTGCCTCCAACTTCCTAGGTGTCATCATCTTTTACAGCACCTTCATTTTTACATATTTAAAACCAAACAAGTTTAACCCATTGAGAAGGGATCAAGTGGCTTCTGTGTTTTATGTTATGGTGATTCCCATGCTGAATCCACTCATTTATAGTCTTAGGAACAAAAAGGTGAAAAATGCTCTCCTTAGAGTCATGCAGAAGAGAGAGGGATCAAAGCAATTGTAATGACAGTGATGCTGAACATTTAAGTGCATTTCTTCTTTCTTGGCTATTTGGGTGTTTACTTGGTGTCTTTCAAAATATAGTAGCAATCTTTAATTAGTTTGAATTTCTGTTAAGAAATTCTCTATTTGACCACACATGATCTGGAACAATCCCAAAATTATAATTTTGATATCCACAGTAATTGGTTGACATGAAATATGCATTAAAGCTGTGGCTTAAATGTATGTGATTTTAAGGGCAATTGATGTATAAAAAGCAAAAATATGGTGATGTCCTTCAAACTGTATCATAGAAATTGCAAAGCATGTTCCAATTTCACAGAATTTTTTTATGGAGAGCAGTTTCAAAAGTAATTTATTCTAAAGAGAGGAAGTATAGCATAGTCTAAAAGAGTGATGCATTGGACTAAAAAATTCAGAGTTTAGATTTTAGATCTGGCAGCTTTTTTTGCTCTATATCCCTTAGCAAATTACTGAAAATATAAATCTAATCCTTCAACTGTACAAGAAAAATAATTCTAACTCTATAGATTTACTTTAAAGAGCATATCAGATGATGAATAGAAAGAATTTAAAGACCATGATCTTCAGAATGCTTACATTCTTGCAAAATATAAAATACACAATAGCTTTAGTTATGGAAATATTCACTGCTGTTTTATAAATATTTTTGGACAATCTTATTAGTAAATAAATACCTAAAAAGAAAAATACTTTGGTCTTGGAGCAAAATGAAATATTATGGTAGAAATAAAATACTCCCATATTGCAATGCTTTAAGCCCTGACATTTTGTAAATTCATGAGGTTAAATATCTGCATGCAGTTATGCCTCTCTTCTGTCTACCTGCTAACGTTTTGAAACCCTATTATTCAATGATGCATTAGCAAGCTTTAATAATTGGTAAGCTTTTTTAAAATTTTCGCATGATCAAAAAATATTTCCTTTATCCTGGTTTCTGTAAGTTAATGCTCTTTATACATGTAATTTTAAAAAAATTCTTCATTGTTATATTTCAGAACTTTAATAGAAAAAAGCTGCAAAGCCAAGAATTAACAATGAATCCAAGTTTTGTGACATCCCATAAATATTAGTCAGGTAGATTGCTGTTACTTCCTATTAAAAATGCTGCTACAGGCATTATTCACAATTGCCAAAAGCTGGAAACAAGCCAGGTATCCATCAACCAATGAATGGCTAAACAAATTGTGGCATATATATATGATGGAATATTATGCAGCAGTAAGATGAAATAAAGTCTTGAACATATGACGACATTGATGAACCTGGAGGAAATTATGTGGAATGAAGCAAGCCAGACACAAAAGGACAAATACTGTATGATTGCGCTATTATGAACTAAATATATCATGCAAACTCATGGAGTTAATAATTACAGTCTGGTCACGAGAAAATAGGAGGATAGAGAGTGGAAAGCTGAGGGTTATTCTTTGCAGAATTGGTAAAAGCATTGTTTGTAAATCTTTGGAAATGAATGAAATGGTTAAATAGCAGTGTTATTGTATGGGTATGACAGTGGTTAAAAGGGAAAGTCTAAGGTCATGTATAGTACTAGAAGGAAAGCTAAAAACTGTAACATGGGTCTGTATAAGATAGTAAAACCTCAGGTAAAACACAAACTTGAGGGATATTGCATATATAAGACTGTTTTTACAAAATATAGAAAGAAGGAAAGAGAATAGCAGCTATGTACAGCAGGCAAGGCATAGAGAGATTGAGAGGTTATGAGTTTTATATGTTTATTATTATTATTGGAATAATGAAAGTGCTCTGAGAATAATTGGGGTGATGAAAGCACAAATATGTGATTACACTGTGATGGAAATACACTGAAAGCATGAGCATAAAGGGTTAAGCATTTAGAAAGAATGCTTGCTGGCAGAGAAACATTGGTAAATGTTCCCAGGGCATTGCATACTGCAGACATCAGCAGGAGGAGGCAGAGCAAAATGTACTCACCACTAAGAGGTTATTTTCCTAAGAAAGATATAAATAAGACTGTCTAGAAAGGAGGAACAGGCAGCTCTCTTGCATACCAAGAAAGGACCAACTAACAAACAATGCCCTACTTTAGTTACCAGCCTTGTAGTATAAAAGCAGTTTCAGCTTAAATAAACTTGCCTGCATTCCACGTGGAGTGAGGTCCCCTGATGACAGTCTTTCTTTTCTTTTCTTCATTCCCAGTAGGTCTCCATGTTTAAATTACAACAGATGGCACCCAACGTGGGGCACGACTAGCCTTTCTCTTCTTCAGTGTCATGGAACCAAGGACTTCTGTTGGTGAGTCGAATGGTCCTTGTAGCATCAGGGTTATGGGTAACCAGTTGATGCAGTTAAAGGAATATTCCCAGGTCTTGAAGACCTTGTTAAAGAATACAGGGGTGTCTGTGATGACCTCAGAGTTACTAGAACTCTTCTCTTTAGTTCAAAAACATTGTTATTGGTTTCAGCAGCAAGGGCAGAATATTTTAAACCTGAAACAATGGAAGTTAGTAATGAAAGCTTTAAAAAGAACTTATCAAAAGGGAAAAATAATTCCCATTCATGTATGGTCTTTGTGTAGTCTTATTTCTGTTGCTCTTGAACCATTACAGTCAGATGAAAATGAAGATATTAAACAGGATACTGCTATCGCTGGACCTATAGCAGAATGAACTGATGTTGATTTTAATGAAAATATATATGAAAAAATTCATGAACAGCCAAAAACAGATAAACTCATGTCTAATAAAAGGGAAGGAAAGAAAAAGAGAGTTTATGGAGCTTTTCTAGTGGTCAATAAGCAGCCCTCTCCAACAGTACCACCTATTCAAAATTCACAACGGATTAATGTTAATTCTGCCCCCACAGCTTTCAAATCCTTGGCAAACTTACGCATCACCACCTAGAGAAGTGCCGGCCTGGACTTTGCCACTCCTGAAAAATTAGTACTTAAGAAACAAAATAAAGTCTATCTAGCCAATTCAGGAATGAAAGGGCCTATTCCAAAAGATTTAGTGAGATTAATATTAAGAAGATCTAGCATTAGTTATAAGAGCATCACTATTCTGCCAAAAGAGTTAAATAAGATAAGGAAAACATTCTGGCAGCAACTTTGCAAACCTCCTACTGCCTACATAATGATAAGGCTGTGGGATGGTAGAGGCTAATAGAATTAAACCACTGGAAGAGTAGGGAAACTTGGCAACATTGGTGTTTTCTGTTTTGTTCCCATGCTGATTCTGGTTGGGCCTGTGTGGCCAAATTGATAAAATTAGTGCAGAATTTTTATCAAGGTGTTAAAAGGAACTTTCAGTTTTAAATCATTAGCTTACTTTTGAACTTCAAGCCTAAGTGTACTCCTAAAGAGTAGTAACCCAAAAAATGCATGTTAAATATCTGTGTAAACTGCTAAATTAGAGCTTAACTGTATTTATGCTGTTTAAGTTGTCATGGCTGTTTGCTGATTACTAACAAAAGTGTTTCAAAGAACAAGCTTACATATTACAGGCAACACAGATTCCAGAAAAAATCTTAAAAGCAGTAAAATCAAAGATGCGAAATGGTGGAGGGTTTGAAGATAGCCATACCAAAGGAGTGAGAATTATGGGTCAAATTAGTAAGCTTTATGTTTCTGTTGGTGTGTCATAATTCTTTTTGTGTTTGTCTCTTTGTTCAGTGTCAGTGTATATTTTGATACCTCCAGAAGGTAATATTAAATTGATAAATGAAGATTATTATAAGAGCTCTATTCAAATGGCCAAAAATTAAATAAGCACTTATATTAATAACTAAATATGGGTATTAGTTTAAAATAATAAAAATAGTTATAATCAAATTAAATCATTATTCTGACTAGTTTGTTTAATGTTGATGGCAATTATATGTTGTCAAAGGTTTGCTTAGAAACAATTTCCAAAATGATTTTAGTAACTTAAGTATGGAAGGTATATAAAATGTGCTTTTATTATTAAAGAAAAGAAAGTAACTTTATCCTAAGATAAAATAACTAGGTATTAAAACAAAGTAAACTGTGGGACAAAACCTGAATGAATACAAAAAGTGCAAAAAGCTTGTGGAAAAGGAATTTTTGTGGTCAAAGCTAAGTAAGATTTAAGCGGCCTATAAAAATTTAAAAGCTTTAATGTCAAACAGTATAATAATACAAAGTTAAAGTTTTATTCTTTCTCAAAGTTTCTCAAGTCAGTAGTCTGTTTTAGTAAATGTTTGCAAAGTTTTTCTCCTGAATAATCAGTGTACAAAAAAGAAGTCTGTTTTAACAAAATAGCTTCTTGGGAGGCGGGTGTGGCTCAATCGATGGAGCTCCCGTTTACCATATGGGAGGCCCCGGGTTCGCTTCCTGGGGCCTCCTTGTGAGGGCAGGCCGGCCCACGCGGCACAGTGGGCTGATACAGCAAGACCTCACAGCAAGGGGGAGATAAGCAGACACAGAAAAAACACACAGCAAATGGACACAGCAAACACAAGCAGCAAGGGGGGGATAAATAAATAAATAAATAAATCTTAAAAAAAAATAGCTTCTTGTACTTTAACCTTATTGTTTCTGTGGAGAAACAATTCTTATCACTTTTAAAATAACACAATGTTCAAACCTGCTTTCTCAAAGTCAAATCCTGAAAAGCAGCTTTTATTTCAAACTGTTACAAATGATTTGGTCTTTTACCTAGAAAAAGGTAAAACACTAAAAATAGTTAAGTTCATTTGATATATTATAAGTTGAATGAAGTATTTGAAACTGTTGTACAATTGAAAGAAATCTTCTAACCTTATTATAACTAAAGTTGTATGAGTAAAAAGTTCATATGAATACTTAAAAGATATATAAAATTCCTGATAATTTAATAATGTTTCAGTATAATAGCCTATATAACCTCACTGGTTAGAAATCTTTTACACACAGGAAATAAAAGTTTATTCATTGGATGTGTGCTGATTAAAAGTCTTATTATTGTCTGTTGTTATATAATCTACTGTAGTTATGAATTATGTATAATATACTTAACTACTAATCAAAACTTTAATAAAATGCATTGCCTATATAAATATTTAATAATTTGTATGTTACACATAGAGGTATTTTATTAAATATATATATAAATCTCTTGTTTTGAGTTTAAATAGTCCTGAAACTGAATGTATTAAGAAAAGGTTTGGTGAGCATTGTTCAGACTTAAAGTAAAACATCATGCAGAAAACTTTGTTAATCAACAAACCAATGCCTTGCTAGTTAACACTTTTCATATTTCAGGAAAAATATTAAGAACTAAAATAGTAAGCACATCAAGGATGTTTCATAACAAATGAAAAGAAATATTCAGTACATTTCAAAGGGTGTTGTGTTCCTCCCTGGAAGAGCTGACCACTCTCCCAGGGACTGATGCATAAACCTTAAAATGTACTGCCCAGGGAGTATTGTGCTCCTTCCTGGGGAGGCTGGCCCCTTCCTCAGGAATTAGCAAAATACTCACAAGTTGGCATCTATAGTATGAAATTCATTAATCCTAACACAGTCAACCAAAACTCTTTTATCTGTTGCTAATTCAACACTTTCCAGCTGAAAGCTAAATATTGGTAAGTATATATATAAAACTGCTCTATTTATCTGCCATTCTGTAACTTTGTTCAATATT